>JAECUM010060850.1:0-27986 GCA_016617855.1 Megalonaias nervosa
GGGAATCATTCCCTCGAATGACGTCATGAAAGGTTTTAAAATGAATGAACTGATTGCGGTATTTCAGTAAATAAGCATGTCCGTCGAGAAAGGTGAACAATTTTACCACCGTGATGGAAAACGTTGCTATTATTATTGCAGGGTTTTCTACTATACGGTGGTTATTCAGGTACCTTCAAGCAATATATATTGTTTTGTTCTTTAATATGTTTAATTAGCCAAATACATGACGAAATAGATCTTTAAACAGAAGACTCCTTCTTTCTAAGAAGCTAAGAAGCTGTATCGCCATCAATTATTTAATTCGATTTCTTAATAAGATCCGTTATTTTTTCTGATGTATGTATGTGTGCGTTAAAGGCAAACAAAAATTTATTCAAATATGATACACACCTCCATTCAATCAGCCAGAGGTTTATGCAATATAGGCTTTACATGGCGGCACCTATTACTGGTGGAGGAAGAACTCGGGAAAACCCGGTAAGAACCGCTGACCCATGATAAGCTACTGGCAGCTTTCTCACATACCCATATTGACCGAGCCCGAGACTAGAAACCCACGTGGACAGAGGTGAGCTGGCAGTGATCGGTTAAAGCAAGCGCTTTGAACCACCCAGACACACCGTATGTATGTATGTATGTATGTATGTATGTATGTATGTTTGTATGTATGTATGTATGTATGTACTTACGTATTGGTGAAACACTTTAAGTTATACGTCGCCGAATTTTATCTATCACACTTGAAGAAATTCGGATAGAATTTGTAAATTCAATTCTTTAGAAGGGATGGAGCCGTGTCTATGCTTATGTTATGAACTGTAAGAATTATGCCTTTACAAAGCAAAGAGTTATTAGTTTTGATGTCTAAGATGGAAGTATTGACAATTTCGGATATGATCACCAAAATGTATAACTGAGTCATATATCCATATTCAGTTATTTGATGTAATGTTTAGATCTGAAGAAATGATAGTAGAGACTAATTCACTCTTGTTATTGTGTATTAATAAAACAAGCCATGTGTTTCTTCTAAACAACTGACTCCAATACACACATTGTACACATAATAAAACAACTGTGATTCTTTCTCCATACGACCATCCCTCTAGCTCTTTCTCCCTCTCTCTCTCTCCTCCCCTTCTCTAGCTCCACTTTATTTACAGGTTGTTCAAGACAGTATGTATGCAATGGATAAATCGATAGAACATGCGTTAAACTACTGCATAACAGAGGAAATGGTGAATATTTTGTCCACCGAACTTGTCGTTGCTGTTTTCAGCACTTGATAGGCTATACATGGCCGCCAGTTTAACTGGTGGAAGAAGAACCCGGAAAAATCCCAGGAAGAACCACCGACCCACGGGAAGCTACTGGCAAGCTTTATCACATACCCTCAGTGGCTGAACCAGAGACTCGAACTCACGCGGACAGATATGAAATGGCAGTAATAGGTAAATGCGAGCGCTTTAGACCACTCGGCCACATGGGCCCCTCAAAAAAACTAAATAAATGTATGTAGAGTAATTGGCCTAGGAGAAGATGAGTATTTTGTTTGCAGATGTAATGTAATCACGTTAAAATTGACATAATATTATTTCATACATGTAAAGATGACAAATGAGATTCAATACATGATATCATATACAATTCTTGCATGTAAATTAAGCAAAAACACACAATTATATGGATTAATATTTTATTATTGGCCACTTCGTGCAAGGTAAATGTTTGGGAATATGAGAGTGTTTTGATTTAAAGAAAGCTATAGTGTTTTGAATCTTTGTTCAATACAGTATCAAATGTGTTGAATCTATGTTCAATACAGTATCCAATGTGTTGAATCTATCTTGGCTCAAACTACTTTTAAATCTTTTGAAAATTGGAGTGTTGTGAATAACTTGGTCCAAACTCCTCGATAATTTATATCATAACACGGATGTGGAAAGTAACCAATTCTGAGATTTGTCAATGAACGACCTATATCAAACTGAAATATGTTTTGTGTGTACAATCAACCCTCGTTACATGAGTATTCGGGTTCCGAATGAAAACTGACGGGAACAAACGTGTTCGTGATAAATTTCATCTTTGTACCAGAATTCCTTCTCTTGATTCTGACAGCAATTTCCAGGTTCCAGACATCATCATTTCCTTTTTTATTAATTGCTTATGACGATAACACTGTAATAGCTTCGGACTTTACTTCAGCCAACACACCAAGTAATAACGTGAAGAAGAAACGTACAGAATCGAGACGACTCTGTCAACAAAAATCTCCACAATAAACACGGGACTATCAAATCAAACAGGATATCAGGTCGGCATATAAATTTCAATAAAATGAAACTAGCTCATGCAAGACTTTCAGTATACTGCAAATCCATCAGAACATTATCTGCAAAATGAAAAGTTTAAGCTATGGTTTCTGAAAACAGTGTCGAGGTTTTGCTTTGTCACCATAAGGTTCGCACTCAAGGCGCAATTGTTGTTTCCTTGAGGGAAAAAAAATTATATCACATCTCCAAATCCTGTTCACCAAGGTATATCTATGTCAATTCTGCTGTTCTTTCATTACTTTTATTTTTCTAAAATCACTATCAACTCCGAGAGTGATTCATCAAGTTCGAATTATTGCCTATATTGGAACAAAACGCAGTCCGAAGATGATGGAATACTCAAGATTTTTAAGGGCCACAAACTTAAAGGACTCGCGTGAAATTTATCGATGACTCCACCAATATGTGTGTGTGTGTGTGTGAGAGAGAGAGAGAGAGAGAGAGAGAGAGAGAGAGAGAGAGGTTCCTATCCACAGATAATAAATTTTGAAAGATAAGACTGCAGTTTCCTGTATGAATAGTTTTCAGGTAAATGAGATTAAGAACATGAAAAAGAGGACCGAATGTACATCTAATAAAACCTTTTCATCAACCTACCCTGATACAGTTATTATGTCGGTTTAAGTATTCAAGTCATTACTCGTGGTTATTTTGTACGCTATATTTATACCCAATTTTTGTTTACATGAAGGCTGTATTTTATACCTAACTTTAGTTTAAGTCTAGTTTTATTTGCAGTCAAGTAGAAATGTGTATTAAAACTAGTAAAAGAAGCATTAACCATGCAAATTTCCAATGCTTCAAAATCTCACTGTAAAGCACGAGTCTCATGATGTACGTTGTTATAATTTGACATTTTAAGGTCAGATTTTGCAATGTTAATCTATCTTTTAATCCTAATTGAAATAAAACTTTCGATCATTTTCATACATCGCGACATCAAGTTAATTGTCCTAAACACCATGCTTGTCCATTACCTAAGATGATGCGCGTCTTGCCCTGAAGGTATAATCTGATTAAAATCAGATCTCCGTTGTCCTACGTGAACATCTGACGATGACCTTTGAATTAGCAAATGGAAATGCAGCTTTCAAAACTCTGACAGTGAATCAAATCTTTCGGTACACATTCATGCTCTTCAAGGGGCCCCGAGTGGCCGACTGGTCTAAAGCGCTCACCGTTACGGATCACTTCCATCTCACCTCTGTCTGCTTGGGTTGGAGTCTCGGATTCGGCCAATGTGGGTATGTGAGAAAGCTTGCCAGTAGCTTCTCGTGGGTCGGTGGTTCTTTCCGGGGTTCTCCCGGGTTCTTGCTCCACCATTTATACTGGCCGCCATGTATAGTCTATCTTGTGCTAAAAAATGGCGTTAAACCCTACAACAACAACAACATGCTCTTCATCCTCAGTGCTCTGTCTCCAAACGCGAAGATATTGGACTTCATCTGATTGGCTGATAAAATTAGCAGTTATGGTAATAACATAGGATACCAGAACATGACCCCTAAGCGGTCGCTGTCAAATCTTCATGTATAACAGCCGAGATCTGATTTAATCAGATTGCCTGACGGTGTATATGCCTAGCCGACACGAGTGAAATACTTTCTCAGCAAAGTCTTCATTGCAGGTAGCCAGACATCTTCGCTAGCCTATGTTCCGATATCACAACCCTATCTACACCTTGGCATATCGAGCAAATATTTCTGTGCTTCGGGTCTGTGAATTTCATTGGAAGCCACCGCATCCAATCAAAATTAAGTTTTTCAAATTTGAACACTGTTCCTACACGATGAGACAAGTGGAGCGCACAGCTTGATGGACTGATAAATAAGCAATTTTCCACTGCCTGTCCGTGTTTGCAAAAATACCTTTCACTCAAATACACATGTAATGGCTTCGTAGTCATACTCTCGATGTTAAACTTACAAAGTATCCATTTTAGGTCAATTACATTCACCATTTTCGGTCGATGTACGATGCACCACTGTTACACGCTATTGGCTAGTTGGCATTACATATTAAGGGAGACAACTCATGAAATCCAATAGATGTCGCTAGGACAAAGCATTAAAATATCTGTTCGATCCGCCAAGGTGTAGATAGGGTTATCATATCGGAACCTTGGCTAACAACGATGGTGATGGTAGCCATACAGCTGTGTAAAATACGTGTGAGGAGTTTACGTTAATGCTGGTAATTCGAAACTTTCAAATACCTACGGGCTCTTGTATTGTCCGTGTGCAATAAAAAAATAATTAAAAATGATAACCACATAGGACAAACACTTTTCAGATAAGTTGTGTGAATGTCTTGGTAGTACATACATACACACGAGTACATACATACACACGTACATACAAGCACTATACATGAAAAAGGTGTTACGAGTCTATACTCTTAAGATAAGTAACAGAAAAGAGTGAAAGACAACAAGCTTTGTAAAATTTAACAAATAATTTATTTCACTAGAATACAAAGTAAAACATGAGAAGAAAAAAAAACTTAGGGTATTGAGAATTAAATTCAAAAATAATCCAAGAACTAAAGACATAAGTCCTAGTAATAAAGCGTCCTGAATAAAACTCAGTTCAAGTTCCGAAGAGATCCAAAATTGAAGGCGATGACGTGCCTGTTATAACCTGCGAATTGCTGATGTGTCAACAGTCTCTTGTTGAATCACAGAAATATTATTCCAGGTTTGAATTCAATATAAATTCCAGTGAATGTAATTATCCAAGAATTTTGTCAGAGCACTTTTTGTATTTCCAGAGGAAAAAAAAATCACTTAAATTCAATAATTTGAAGAAAATAAAATTCAGCCCAAAATGTTAACAACGTAATACAACTTAGAGTGCTAGATGTTAAAGCACGACTGGTAAAATCCTCACAGTCACAAGATAATATATTTCTTTGCTTGACCTCAGGTCACAATTAGCATTTTCTAAAAACAACCATTACCTAATGGAAAATAACCTTCTAGAATGATCTAATGAGCCTTGTTTATTTACAACACAATAGCCTACAAAATTCACTTAGGAATCCCCAAATCCTGACCCTGATCAACATATTTCCTTCTTGTTTACCTGAATAATAATCCTGATAATAAGCTCATACACACTGAGAATAATGAAGCTATTATTAGTTGTTTACATAAATGAAATAAATTAAAAAATTAAAAAAAGACAATCAGGTCAAGCAGAAATGAACTCAGTTTTGGACAAGGTCAAGTCCAGCATACAATGTTACATTATAATAGCATGTAATGAAATTTAAAAAAAAATTAAAACAAACAAACAAACAATTAAATTAAATACACATAAAAAGGAACAACTTTAGCAATTTGCATATTTTGTTTAATGGTATTTTTAAATGAAACACTAGTCATGAATTGCATGTAATGTACGAGTAACAAAGCTTAACAACATATGTAAAACATAACAAAAGTATGTTATAAAATATAAATACATTGAGTATTAAAATACCTATAATGAAGGTAATAAATCCAGAACGAGATATTTCTCAACCAAAAAGAAATGCAGTATATAAAATATTAAATCATCACTCTCTCATATTCAGTAATGAGGTTAACTGTAATAACACTATATTGTATGTGATACAATCACCACTATCTCATCTTCAATACTGAGGCTAACTGTAAAGACAAATTGTATCTGATACAATCACCACTATCTCATCTTCAATAATGAGGCTTAACTGTAAAGACAAGATATTGTATCTGATAATGTTTCCACTATTTCATCTGCAGTAATGAGCATAACTGTATAGAGAAAATATTGTATCTGAGACAGTCATTACCATCTCATCTTCGATAATGAGATTAACTGTATACATATAAAGAAAGTATTGTATACGATACAATCACAACTATCTCATCTTTTGTAATGAAGATAATTGTAAGATATTGTATTCGATACAAACATCACTATCTTATCTTCAGTAATGATGCTAACTGTAAAGACAGGCTATTGCCTCTGATTACCATTAGAAAACGAAGATGAAGAAAATGAAGATGATGACGACAATGATGAAAAAATTGATCGATCATATGGTGAATACATTCTACATGTCTGACACGATCTGCTGAAGAATATATACAGGTGGATAGTTAACTACGGACAGATTGAGGAGGGAAGTCCAGAATGTTTTGAAGGAATAAACAGTACGAGAACAATACTGCAGTTCTATAAATTTCAATGCTTCGTTCCACTCCATGTCATACTAGTACGAAATGCAGAAAAGTTTTAATAAGCTGAGTGCCAAATGCTGAGAAACCTCTGTCTGAACAATTGGGATCATTCGACATTCGCCGTTTAATATGCCAATATTGTTATTCAAATAAATATTCGAACATCAATAGCTAAATAACATAGAGCGAAGACCAATGAAACTCTATTTTATATTGCCACTGATTTGTAGTGTGATGTATGTAGGCCTCAAAATGGAGATTTAGGTTTATTTGCAGTATATATGTGTTGAATATTGGATACAACGTGTAAAAGAGCAGATGTATTTGCGCAAATTGATTAAAATGTACTAAACAAGATATGACACTACTTCAGCGGCCGACTGAGTATAAGTTGCGCCCGGGGAGACGATGATGGATCCGCCAACGATTTTCATGCAATTTAATTTGTATCTGCTGTTTTGGAGTTCCAGGGGCATCCAAAAACAATTAATACGCCTCTCATAGAGATATTTGAAGAGGAGTACATTATTAATGTGTAAAAATTAGGTAGAATTAATGTCTGCTGCAAAATGATTGATAAAATTAAAGTCATTAAATGTTACGATATGAGATTCTTAAAGAAATCGCAGTTGTCATGAAAATCAAAGGCATCAGTTTAGTAAATATTAGAGGAGAAACGATTTATAAATGCGTATTGGAAAGGCGATGTTTACTTCAACAATACACCGCATCGATATCCAAATACGTCTTGCATCGTGAGTGTGACAACATATCGATGCAATAGCATTTAGTGGCGATGTACCACGATATACTTCAATCAAAGTTGAGAGAAGAATTAAAATTGAAGAGCAGTATCGTTCTTCAACAAAAATGTTAAATATTTCGGGGCTGTATTTTTATTAATATTTTGATTCATCTGCAAAAATAGCCATCATCCTTGTTCCCCTTCTCACAAAGAGAAACCACCAGTCACAGTGGCAAAGCATGACAATAGATTGCATTATGCTGACGTTAATAAAATTATAAATGAATTATACTCTGAACATTTCAATTTTTCATTGCAAATTCAGCTTCAAGAGATCATTTGTAAATCTGATGTCAATACGAAAAAGTAGCTTACAATCACATAATAGTTTGCAAAGACCAAAATGTCAGACGAAATCTTAAATAGTTGTATTTCAGGGGTTCGGACAACGAATAAATAAAAAGGCTTATTAATTTTAGAAGAAAAGAAAAAAATCATGCAGAAATGGAAGTCTAATAATTATAAAGGCTAAGTAAGGTTAGAAATGAAACCTTATTCAGGATTTGCAAAATGGTTTTAATATATTCAGATAGTACTAGTACCCTGTTTCACGCTTACAACGCTAACTCAGCAAGGACAAAGGGAAAGGATAGGAGTCTACGTCGTTTGACCTCTTGTATCGTTAGTCCGATATCGCAATATATATTGTATAATCTGTTATTTGTACAGCCAGTCCGATATCGCAATATGTATTGTATAATCTGCTGCTTGTATCGTCAGTCCGATATCGCAGTATGTCTTTTATAATCTGCTGCTTGTATGAATCTTAGCAATGTATGTACTGTAAAGCCTAGCAAATATCTTGATATGCGTCTTTTAGCAATCCAGCAACCAATGCACTTCTACAGCAAATAAATTTAATGCTTCTGTAATCACAGTAAATTTTACATCTTATTCTCAGTCATGGTTTAACAGCTGCAAAACATTTTCCATATTCTTCCAAAAATTCCGAGTAATTCCTTTCACAGTTTTAAATTCATTATAAAATAATCTTCGTAAAGTATTGCGTAAGAAAGGTTGACCGGTGCTAGGTTCATAGTAGAAAATGTGTACTCTTCCTCTTGTGTCACAGGCCGGAAAGAGCTAGGGGACCCGTTTGAAAATACCCGTATATCAACAATACTGTCTGGTCGCCCGGGCTGGATATTGTCATCGAAGAAGATATGTTGAACACTGGGGTTGATCCAAATGGGTTTCCAAGACGATGGGTCAAAGTTGCCGTTAAACCAGTAGAGGTAATCATCATTGATACCCCATATACCGGTACTTTTTGTCAAACAATCGTAAATGTCTCTTTCGGAAAGCAAAGAGGTTCCGGTTTAGTTGTCAGTTACTAATTCAAAACCGTCATCCATCTTTCTGTGCAAAGAACACAAGTTCGTGGAGATTTTTCGCTAAGACATGCAATGTTGCTATAAGAAGATGATGAGTTAGAACAGCTTTTAGAAGCAAAAGTTTTGATACTCTCAAGAACATTTTTCGTATCGACTCCAAAGCTTCTAAATATGATCACAAAGTCTCTATCTTCTTTCACCATATACTGCAAAAGCTTGTAAAATGAAGGCACTATGAAATGATATCTGCATTTATCTCTCCCGAGGATGGTTAATTTCCCATGTTCCTCTTCCACGTACGATGATTTCCATCGCAAGGCTTCCTTCAGGGACTCAACATGAGACTCAAAGTTCCCAGGGTAACGAAGAAATGGCGCTGTCCTCCATCAGGTATCGCTTCACTCTTATCTGTTCAAACTTGTAACAGCTCACAGATACTTTCTCTCCATGGCTTTGAGACAAGGAATTCTGCGTTTTCTCCGCTTTCACCACCGTTTCTTTTTTCCCAAAATAGCCCTGACAAGTGATTATATAAAGCATCTTCCAAACTTTCACCAGTAGCAGGACTATAGTCTTATTTACATCAAAATGTAAAATCAATTTCCTGTTTTCTTTCCTCGCCATACTATCGAACTCCGGTATGAAAAGAAATGAAATAGTCGTTGTTTCACATTATCTGCAGTTGTATCCATACAGGAGATAATGCGTAATGTATACAGCATAGATTTTGACCTCTTCGACGGTCACACTAATAATCTATCTTCTGAATGCACACGAGCTCTTAAGAATGTAGGCGGAATTGAAAATCACCCTTAAATGCTTGAATTGTCGTGATGAACAATAAGGTTTGTTGACATATAATCATTTATAAGGTGTTATGGGTGAGCCAATACAATTCGTGCTCTTTTGTACAGTCGCAAGCTTTTACATGTTCCTCGTCTATTTCCCACATCTTGCTACTTTTTATGCCTGTGTCACTTATGACTATGTTTACAAATAAATAAGCAAAGGCGAGTCAGCCGAGAAAAAGCAATATATGAATTACACACTTCCTAAAGAGTAAACTGTGTGCATTCATCCAGGCTTTAGCGACACTTGATTATATTCGTACGTGTATGCCCGGACATTAACACACTGCCACTGTTGCTATAAATAGAACGTATTCAATCAATAAATTATTCAATTATTCAACTTTAGATGAACTCGGCTAGCTATGACTAAATGAGTGGTCTCTTCGCCTTCCATAATCAGCTTTATTCATGGCGACTGATATGTCATTATCTTTTCATCCCACAGTAAAAAGTCTTCTGCTTACAGCGTTAGAGGCAGAAGTAAATATTCTTTCAAATTATTTGTTTTTCTATCTATCTTCTGACGTTTCTCTCACTTCTTATAGCATCAAGTAATTTTCACGATTGTTTGAAACTGAGAATGTACACGTGTCTTTTATTATTTACATTGATCAAATAGAAACGTACAACGTTATCGCAGTGTACGCCACTTTTACTATTCACAAGTTATTAAGAGTATGGATGAGATGGTGTTGTTGCTGTTTTGGGTTTAACGCCTTTATTTCAGCATTTTTGCAGGGTATTATACATGGCGGCCTGCATTGACCGAACCTGAGACTCGAACCCACGCGGGCAGAGGTGAAATTACAGTGATCAATAACGCGAGTTCTCTAGACCAATCGACTAGCAGGGGGTTCCGGATGAGATAGTACTGCCATCAATAAATTCTGTCTATTTTTACGTATTGCTCAAGGTCCAATTGATAAATTCTTCTTCTTATAGCAGATATAAACAATTATGTTACTTCGTCTGTGAATGGCGATGGCGATACTGTTTATGATAAGAATAATTGTAACAATAATCATACGGAGGAGGAGAAGAAGATATCTAAAGGCCAAAAAGAGGTATGGCATAGAGTGACGGGTGGGGCTTGTACCAGCGTGAGGAGATGATTATGTAGGTTCCAGATTTACAATAACCTGAGTGTGTGTATGTTCTCTCTCTCTCTCTCTCTCTCTCTCATATATATATAATGATTTATGAGTCACTACACGTGTTTTTGTTTTTTTTTCCCATGTGATTTGCTCCAAACGTGTTTTAATTGAATCCATTTAATAAATCGCAACACACAGGATAAAACCAAAAAGGGGAAGTACTGAATTACCTTACCAGTGGATAACTAAAATGTACGTAAATGGTTAACGCTTGTGAGGTAGTTCACAGCTGGGAATCATTCCCTCGCATTACGTGATGAAAGGTTTTCAAGTGGATGAACTAATTACGATAACGTCCATTTCGGTACATAGGCATGTATGACTGCCAAGAAAGGTTGTACTTAAACTGAACAATGTAGACATATTTTGAAATTATTTACCCTCATAATGGAAGACGTTGCTGGAGATAATGTTAGTTTAACGTAGCTACACAGACACATGTAAATCAATACTATGCTAGACACTCGACTGGACTGAAATAAATGTACGCACGTATTAATATCGCTGACTGCTTCCATTTTAATATTTACATAGAGAATATCTCTTCTTCTCCGTTAATACCGGATATATTTCATTGTCTGATGAAAATAAGTGATACTTAACCAGAGGCGATTCCACAAGCTAAAATACATATTGTTATTTATAAGAAACAACTCCCTTTTAATAAATACAAACCTTGCTTCTGAATAAAAGCCATGAACCGATTAAGGTTCATGTTTTGCCGACCTTGGGAATTCCCGGTCCACTTATTTTTAGTAACTTGCTCGATAAAGTGTTGAATTTCGTGTTCGAGATAGTAATCATTATAACCGATATATTCCGAACGAAGATTTTTACGTTCATAAATGAGGAAGTTTTAATTTTATTGTTGAAACAAAAGGTCAACACAGCATCACCTGGTATAGGTATTCGTCAGATCGCTCCATCTGTCAGAGATCTCTTTTTGCCAGACTGAGCGAAGAAGATTACATTGCCATGCAATCATCGCCATGAAAGGTTCACCTTGAATTGTATTACTGAGCTTATCATACAAAATAGCAGCGATTATTGAGAACATTATGGGATTACCTGATCTGTTTCAATAAATTACATTTTGGACATATCATGAAAATATTTGATCGTATATGACCTCAACAACAAGTTGGATGTAGCAAGGTGACACAGACGTTTTGACATTGTCGATGTCTACATTGGACATAGCTTCGTAATTAAGAGAACGGTGACGAGTCATAAGCAGCAAATCTCTATGCCTAAAAGGTAATGCAGCTCATTTAGGGATCGGACCATTAATTCATCTCCCATGGAACTTAATGCTAACACATTTTGAAACAAAAATAAATTTCCATTAGATTAGAATAAAAGCCACACATGCTTCCATTCATGAGAGTTAAGGACACCATTCTCAGTCTTGAAAAACTTGTTCTTGCGGTATTTCTTGGAACCTTGTGCTGTTAAAAAGGTTTGCACATAATAACATTTTGCAACAAGAGTTCATATGTTATTTTGTCATTAAAAACGAAATACAAAATATAATATACAATCAAATATGTTGTTGTCAGCTATATTATATAGATTGAAGTGCATGAAATTAATAAATGGAAGTAAACTAAATCCATTTACTAGCCAACGGATGCTTCTCAGAGCATGTACTACTCTATTTTTGTATTCCCCACCAGTAGACTGCTGCTATGGCTGTAAAGCAATTAGTATTTCGATATATATACTGAACATCAATATTTTAATTTTTGTGTATATTGACAATTTTAGACACCAAATATGCACTATACTAATTTCGGCTGTATTCTTGGCACAGAGAATGATAACAATCAATGCTTATGTAATGCCAATAGATTATAGTAATTAATGTTACATTTCAAACAATGTGTGCCTTGTTTATACATTACAGGTAGACACATTGGACATAATCATGTCGTTAGTCAATGTGTGATCGATCATTGTTCGTAAAGTGATACATAATACTTTAGTCCAGCGTGATATGGTAAAATAATGATAGCGTGGATGTGATTCCAGCCAAAAATGTCTTTAAAGATTTGCTATCGATCACCCTTCCCTTTACGCTAGCATTTCTGTCTCCTGCAAGTACTACAAGCTCCTCTTTCAAATAATGCTCGTGCAAGTCATCAAGAACTTCTATTCGAATAATGCTCGAACAAGTCATCAAGAACTTCTATTCGAATAATGCTCATACAAGTCATCAAGAACTTCTATTCGAATAATGCTCGTACAAGTCATCAAGAACTTCTTTTCGAATAATGCTCGTACAAGTCTTCAAGAACTTCTATTCGAATAATGCTCGAACAAGTCATCAAGAACTTCTATTCGAATAATGCTCGTACAAATCATCAAGAACTTCTATTTGAATAATGCTCGTACAAGTCATCAAGAACTTCTATTCGAATAATGCTCGTACAAGTCATCAAGAACTTCTATTCGAATAATGCTCATACAAGTC
This sequence comes from Megalonaias nervosa, assembly GCA_016617855.1. Taxonomy (NCBI): domain Eukaryota; kingdom Metazoa; phylum Mollusca; class Bivalvia; order Unionida; family Unionidae; genus Megalonaias; species Megalonaias nervosa. Next base: position 13,164 of record JAECUM010060850.1, read on the forward strand.
ATCAAGAACTTCTATCATTTTTCTACTCTCCTTGATATTATTCTGTGAAGGTATCTATGCACAAAATAAGCATTTGAGCATGTAGAATATATCAACAATCTTCGCGCCTAATAACCTGTCATTTATATATTCCACTAACTTAATTCTGGTTCCAAGTTCTTTTCGATACAGCAGCGATAAACCAGCTTTTTCAAAGGTAACTAGAAAAAATTGATCATGTCTGTTGTATTTACTATTTATGGAATCCATAAATGAAGCATTGTAAGGGCGAAGCTTGTACTTATTTATGAATGCAATGTCATACTGATATAGGTTCAATAAATTGCTGAGGTTTGATCGTAATCAGTTCCACTCAGAATAACATGAATATCAAGAAATACACCTGTAAAGTTCTGAGGTGTCTTATAGATCAAGGAGGCACAAAGCGTTCATTTAATTTCTATTGTAACTTTTTCTGCCGTTTAACTTTCATCTATGATATTGCAATTTTCAGTGGCTTGCGAAAAATTCTCTGAGCCATGAAAATTACTTTGATTATCATATTTGTGCATGATGTGATTTTACATTTTCTCGCCCATGCGACAGAGGAATCTAGCTGTTTTGCTAACCTTACTTTTCTTGTCTCAGTCCAGTCATCTCATACCAGTCGTCTCAGTCAAGGTGTCCCCGCTCTAGGGACTACTTTTAAAAAAAATAAACCTTTGTTGTCTTCTGCTATGCCTGACGTAGTTGTTCTAAAATCAAACAACAACAACAACAACAACAACAACAACAAACAAATATATAACAAAACAACATAGTAACTTAAGGACTCTCCATTTTTGAGAAAACACCATACAAAACATTTCGAGAGAGACAGACACATACACGCACACGATGTTGAGCTTTTTGGTATTATGATAGTTCGTTCCACACAGCATAGTCAGTTTTATCCTATCTGCAGGCCTAACTCAGTACATTTTAAGGTCAGCGTCATTAAATGTAGCTAAAGCTACCTAACTAGTTTTAAATACTTCGTGTGAAACAAATTATATACTGTTAGCTACATTTAATGACGCTGACCTGAAAACTGACTGTGCTACAGATAGGATAAAATTCTCAATGCTGTGTGAAATGAACTATGACAGAAAACGTTGATCTATGCACATAGACTATAGACCTATACACTTCATAGTCTTCCAAATCTCTTAACAACTACAGAAAACTTAGTAACAGCCAGAAATGTGTTAAATCAAACATGCTTTATTCTATTTTTGTTAAGCATCTCCATTGCGCCCCAGTTGAATCAAAAAATATACCTACAATATTTAATGACAAATAATGCACTTACCAGCCAGAAGGAATCATTTATCCGTCAACACATTAATCCATAAGCAAATTTCACTGTGACACTTGCCATATTTCCAAGACAGAAAAATAAATTTTCAAAGAATCAGTGAACTTGAAAGTTTAGCACATGGTTATCCTCTGGGGTCCGTATTTGGAGTGTCTTTTATTCACGGAGGTACTTTTACAATCAATATTAATTACAACACAAGTATGCCACAAACAGTTTCACCTCCTCTAAAGAAAAGGAGAGTTATATATGATAGTGGCACGGATCTCTAATTACCCGTGAATAACCCAAGCACGGACACTCATGCTATATGTATTTACACTACGACAGAGCTGTGGGCCGAGTACAGTTTCATTATGTACAATATAATTTTCTAAATTGGAACTAATGAAAATGAAACATTTTCTTGTTATAAATATTAACTATTTATTGTTAATTTCATATAACATCCATATATTAAATGTGATAATACCTAAAAACTATGCAACGTTTAATGTTGTTATTTTGTTTTGACTCACGCATAAAAACTGTGTACTTCGGATGACACGTCACGCCACAGTCCTCATTAACATATTTGTATTAATCTACCGCATGTAAACATTGACGCGTGAACTATGTCGCACAAGGGAGGAGTTCTTTCTTACTTTATTGGGTGAGAAAAATAATCTATATTGGGGTTTAGACCGAGACAAGGAAATCCCAGTCGCGGGGTACATTATATGTCTCCCCACTCGGCAAGCCTCGTGGGGAGACAAATAATGTAACCCTTTGACTGGGATTTCCTTGTCTCGGTCCAAACCCCAACATAGATTCTATATTTCATGGGCGCACAACATGCAGGGTTTACTGAGACACAGTGCGACTCAGTTTACACTTTTATCGGTAACTGGGCGTCTACAAAATTTGTTTGTACATATATTTGTGTGTACGAGTTTGTACAACCCTGCATCTGTGAATGAATTTATATAATATAACCTGAAATTATACTGAGAAGAATATGGCAGATGAGAAATTAATGATCAAATCCGCTGTTTCGCTAAGCAATTATTATCATTATTATTATTATTATTACACAGGGTGGTCTACAATAATTAACCGTCTCTTATACGGTGGTCGTTCAAGTAACTTCAAGCATTCACGTGCCTTTTTTGTAATACATATATTATAACTTAAAGCATTCACGTGCCTTTGTTGTAATACATATATTGTTCTGTGCTTTAATATGCTTACTTAACCAAATATACATGACGAAATAGATCCTTAAACGTAAGACTCCATCTGACTAAGCGGCACTATCACCGTCAATTATTTAACTCCATTTGTTAATTGGATCCATTATTATTTCTTATTTAGATACACCACTCCGTTCATTTATCCATCAGTTCCATGCATCCATCCATTCATCATTCGGTTCGTCCATTCATCCAGATTACATTCATACATGCATATCCTCCCAGTCAACAATAACGCAAGCAGATAGTTCAAAGTATTAAATTTTATTGTTCTATTGTATAGATAACTTTTTGTGATTATTCTTATAGAACCTTAACATACAAAGGGACCACGTATCAACATTTCTGTCAACTGTCTATGTATGTATGTATGTATGTATGTATGTATGTATTTATGTGTAGAAAAAAAAAAAAAAAAAAAAAACTTAAGTTATGCGTCGTTGAATTTCATGAATTACACTTAGAAAAGTTTCCAGAGAATTTGTAAATAGTCAGTGAGTGAGTGATCATTATGTACAAAAAAAAAAACAAAAAAAAAACAAAATAAACGCATAACTATTTGCTATAGCCGATATATTAAACGTCAATACTGTTTAAGGGAAAGAACTTTGTCGATATGGGTATTTTGAACTGTAAGAGTTATGCCTCTGTGGGGCAACAAACTATTATTTTTAATGCATAACATTGAAATAATAACAATTTCTAAGATGATTGATAAAATTCATAACTGACTTATATATAAATATTTATTTGCTTTGTGTAAAGTTTGGATCTGAAAAAATGAGAGTAAAATCTAATTGAGTTTTAAACTTTTATTCGTTATCACTAATAAAATCAACCATATGTTTGTTCTAAACAATCGAATCCAATAGAATACATATCACATAGATCTCTCTCTCTCTCTCTCTCTCTCTCTCTCTCTCTCTGTACAGGTTGCGTATAACATTACAATTATAACGGAGAAATTGATAGAAGATGCAATTAAACTATCCGTGTATGAGAGGAAATGCATATTTTGTCAAAAGAATGAAGCAAGAAAATGCACATTAATGTTAAATTATAGAACTTAGAGAAGAGGTATATCTTCTTTACAGTTCTGAACACTTTAAAATTGAAATGATACCCTGATTTCATACATATAATAATGATACATTAGATTAAATATATAGTCGCGTGTGAAATCCTTGAATGTGAATTAAAGGAAAATATTTATGGATTAATAGTTTATTATATATTATAACTATATTATTTATATTTATTAACACCCATTTCGTGTTGGGTAGGTGTTTGGAAACATGAGAATGTTTGTGTTCAATAGAAGCCAGAGTGTTTTATTCTAGGTTCAAAACATTGCGCATCAAGTAGAATTCATACTCTTGAATGTTTTGCAGCTCCTACACCGCCATTCACCTTGTCCGAACTCCTCAATAATTCGTGTCATACCACGGATGTAGAAAGCGACACAATTCATAATTTGAGATCTGTCAGCAAATAACCTTCATCAAACTGAAACAGGTTATGCGTAACTAAGCAAATACTTACTTATAATCAATTCTAGTTTCAACGATATTAATTGCAACAGTATTCGCGTTGCGAACGATAATTGACGGGAACAAACGTGTTATGAATAAAAACTGAAAAGAAAGAAATTTCCGCTTTACAGTTATTACTCACTTCTGAAAAAGAAACTGGTACAAGATAAAGTTGTGTGCATTTGCAAAAAGAAAAATGGCGAGAATGTTGACATGTATTGTGAATGTAATTTCTTTATATGTGGCATTAGGGGAACAAGGCGCTGCCTAAGGCAGACAGCTCATCGAAATCGTTGCTCCCATGTGCAGAAGAATGACTTTGAAATAATCCAAAGCACACTAACGTTATTAATGAAAAGTAAATTTTGCCAGAGTAGATAATACTAATTTCTGAACGTGTAATCAATGAATTATAAAATAAATTTTTAAAAACTGAAAAATATTATGAACTATTTTCTTTTCTTTTTTCAATTTGCATATGAAGCTCAGGAAGTGAAAATGACCAGCAGTCTTTTGAGAGGTGCAAGTCTGAAGTAAGACAAGGCCGTATACTCTGTAACCAAAATTATTCGCAGCAATTATGCACCAAAATAAAGGGAATTTAAAGTTGGTTGTTTTTTTTTTCAAACAATACCTAACATATTCAAGGTCGTTTTAAAATAACCAGGGTGACCACAAAAAAAACCACTGGGACATTCCTTTTCTTTTAAGATCAAATTGTGTGCAAAGCATGAAACTGTAGAGCGAAACCAAACGTGTTCAATGGTAAATTCGATCTTTGTCACGAATATTCGGCTCTTGACTTCGACATCAATTTCCTAGTAGAAAACATGTTCATTTTAGTTTAGAGGCCCCGAGTGGCCGAGTGGTCTAAAGCGCTGTCCGTTACGGATCACTGCCATCTCACCTCTGTCTGCGTTGGTTCGAGTCTAAGATTCGGCGAATGTGGATATGTGAGAAAGCTTGCCAGTAGCTTCTCGTGGGTCGGTGGTTCTTTCCGCGAATTTCCCGGTTTCTTCCTCCACCATCAATACTGGCCGCTGAAAAATGGCGTTAAGCCCAACAACAACATCATTTTAGTTTTCATGAATTGTTCTTTATGAAGACATTGCGATTCCATACGGTTTTACTTTAAGCGGGCATGTGTAAGATTCGTTTATTTAAAAGAAAAGGCTTTTTTCAATGTACAAAATATTTAAATTTACAAATAATTATGATTACATGAAATAAGACTGATTTATATTTTTTTATGCTGATTCTTCTGTTCATTTACACACGCTGATTTGAGAGCAAGTTGCAAGGGAGAACACTCTTCTATTCTAAAGCCGTTATCTTTACGAAGACAAATTCGTTACAGCGACAAAAAGGGCTTTTTTTTAATTGTCACGAAAGTTGAATGTATTACAAATCAACTTATCCACGAGTTTTCGGAAGCAAGGTAGACATGATTATCTGAAACATTTCAAGATGAACTCTTCCTACATAGTTCTAGAGATGAGTGGATTCATTCAAAGAGAACTTTGGACGCCTAGTTCCTGCATATTTTTCATATTTCTACAAATGTCTGAAACCAGCCAGACGTGGTCCATACACTAGGTGCCAGCGGGAGCTCCCGGTGTCCGGTTCCCGCATGTTTCTCATGACTATACAAAAATATATGTTGCATCAACCGTACTAAGAACCATCACTTGCTCAAACGAACGCCCCCCCCGCCATCTCCAGCGCAGGTGAGAACCAAATGGTTTTACATCTACATAGATTTCCGCAGCCATTTGAATGTGACATAATCCTCGTGTACCGCTTTGTGTTTTCTCGGTTCTACACCGATTTGGCAACCATTTTTGTGCGATGACAAGCAGCATATTCGGCAGTCAGCAACATAAAGTATGACCGGTAAGGTACGCTAGTTTTTTTGGGAGTCGGTGGGGCACCTAGCAGACTATACCGACCGTCCCGACATATTCGTTTCGTTATATGCATGTCATAGCGTGGTGGGGTTGTCGGCGAACACAGCCGAAACAGTTGTATAAAATCTCTGGCCATGGTCTCACCAGACCCACAAAAGGAGAAGGTCCATTTTTGTATTGCAGCCATCCTTGCTAAGGGACCTGACTAATATGTTAGTTCGGCCAACATACTACAAGGAGAAATCTTTATCGCATAGTACGTACACACCTTCGCTGGTAGAGTAGCGGGGGTTCGAAACAGACTAGCACAGAAAACAGTAGACGAAGACAAGCACATGGGAAAAAGCAGTACTGTGGGCCTCCTGTTTTTCTCGTCTGCAATAGCATTCTGGGCGCCGATACCGATACTTCGCACTTTTGCACATACTGCCATGGTAAACAAACAATATAGGGTCCTGCTCTGGCATACCTATGTTCCTTGGACAACCAAATCTCCAAATGGAAGTGTTCAGCTACTCTTCTTGATATATATTACTTGGTAAATTAAAGCTCCCGACGGAACACAGTGTATAGACCATACCTGGCGGGGCCAGACTTTTGTAGTAATATGAACTCGAAAGAGCGCGAGCCTCAGGCGCAGGAACTCGGCGCCTGAGCCTCCCGCAGGTCCGAGAGCTAATACTAACCCGCCTGTTCTAAAATATATATTGTACAATTACTTAACAGACTGTGTCAAAATAAATCTGCAAAGTAGGTACGAGTACTTGTCACATTTGCTAACCCCAGCTATAAAGTCATGTATGAGCTATAATCTACGTGTCTTGGGAATATTACCGCGGCCATGTGTTTGATGTCTAAAGATTTCCACGGGGTTAGTGTTGAACTCTTACTCAAGGTTACCATGACCAGCTAAAGACCGGAAACTTGAGTCGGCAGATCGCACGACGTAACAAAGGCTTGCCGTTATCACGCCTATATGTTAAAGGTTAGTTCCAGGATCAAAGGGAGGTCCGCGGGTTAGCGGGGCGTGTTCTTATCCGTCCCCACGTTGACAAACAGCGATATGAACATTGTCCTCTAAGTTTGATTGGACCGGTTCACAGCGATATCCAATCGGAATTGAGACAGAGGGTGTGATTATAATTCAGACCCAAATGATACTCTCCGAACTCGTAAGAGAAAATTTAGTATTCGCCTGGAAGGATTGCAGATCAATAGCGTTTTCTCCGAGAAAAAAAGCCACTCGTCATTTGGCGGCAAAGCTTAGAGGTAGATTCTAAGGAAAGACAAAGCTTCGAAAAGGTCAGTAAGTTATTTGCTCTATTTTTGCAGAATATTACGGCATCATAGTTGTAATTATTTGTAGTATGTATACTTAATTACTAGGATCGTTTAATATGTAGAATTACCTTTATAGTGTTTCATTTACATGCATATTTGAGGAATGGGCTTGAGTCTTACGTAGAGAATTATTAGATGCGAGGCGGAATTATGAAGATTGTTAGCTTGTGGTCAGAATTAATTTTGTAATTCGATAATAGGCTACTTCATAGTAAACCAGTGCATTTATTAATGCGTTATGTTAGAATTTACACATGTTTGAATTGTGAATTTGGAAACATGGTTGAAGTATGTAAGAATAGTTACTATGGACGTATACATATATCAGAACATAGATATTTGAATATTTGCGTACTTTGTATGAGTTGTAAGGTAAAGAAATGCGTCTGATTATTGTGATATTGTTTAGTATAACGGGATTATGAATATGTACTGATGTGACGGAATTTGTTGATGTATGTATAAAAAGTAATTGATACCGTGCTGTATTATGACGTTTATTTTGCTATACAAGAACGTATGGGTATCTCGATGTGAACGAATGCGTGACCGAAGAAATTTAATAGCCGTTATCTGATGATAGGCTTTGTGAAGTGTGAGATGAGAGGGCTAAGGAATAAGATGAACAGAGAACTTCCGGTTCCATTGTGTCCCAAGTCTTCAAGAGTTGGAAACGGAATTGAGACTGTAGCCGAGACAGTCGAAGTCGACAGATGAGTAGTCGTGGGAGAGGAAGCGGAGGAGGAGGAAGAGTCTAGAGAAAGTCGAGGAGGAGGAGAAGGAATTTGGAGAAAGGTCGGGTAGGAAGAGAAGGAATTGGGAGAAATAAGAGAGAGAAAGGACACAACAGATGAGTAGAAATACAAGGACAGGTGGAAATCAATCTCACACTGCTAATCAAGTGATGCAATAGGCTTATTAAAGGGTCGAGCGGAAGGAGTTTAACTGGAAATTTGAGTCATTTGATTATTGAATTGTTATTAAGTTGTTATTCATTGAATTTCAACCTTTTCCGTATATTTAACCATCCAACCGTCGACATTGCTGACCTGGTCTCGGAGCTTTACATCTATCTTTCACTAAATTTATCTTCCAACAAAATAGAGCCTGGGTGGGACTTCTATAATAGTTAAACAAAATATTGGGAGCACACCACTCCAACCATATACTTCGTGACAGTGGCGGTATCGTCCGGGATCTGAATTAGACATAAATATTATCTTTACGACCTAAAGTATTATTTATTAGGAAGTATTAGTGAACAGTTGTAAGATATTTTCCATCCTGTGTATTTTGAATTTATATGATTTCCAACTTGTGTATGTTATATTTTGATATTTGCTTGCTTGGTAGATTTCAGTTACTTTCAGTAATTGTGAGGCAAATATCGGACCAAATATCTTACCTGAGCGACGTTAGTTATTGCCAACAGGTAAGTATTGGGTTAGGAACTTGTAGCATCTGTCAATTGTTTAGTAAGTCGAGACAAGGTAACATTTACTGTTAATATCATCATAAAATGGCTACAGAAAGACAGATCATTAAAGAGTATCGCGCCATGGGCACGGAAGGTCTAGAATACGAGGGAGATGGCATAGCAGCATTCATTAAGGAGAGAATCAAAGAATGGAGGGCCGAAACAGCAGCCGAAAGAGAGAAGGAGCTGGCCAGGATAGCAGCGGACAGAGAGACACAGAAAGAGCTGGAGCTGGCCGGGATATCAGCGACCGCGAAAGAAAGAGAGCTCGCTCGCGCTCTCGAAATGGAGAAATTAAGGTTAGAAGCTAGGACCGCCGATAGGGACGACTCCAGTACGAGTTCTGGAGGAAGCGTACGACCGATTATCGACCACCGAATGGTACAGATAAGTATGCCGCGATTCAACGATAAAGAAGAGTCCATTGACTATTTCCACGTGCAATCTGAGAAACTCGCGTGCGTTCATAAAATTCCCGAGCAACGTCTCTGCCTTTTTGCAAGGTGCAGCTCGCGAAGTTTACCATAACTTAGCCGCAGAAGAAGCTGACGACTACAACGCGCTCAAGAAGGCCCTTCTTTGCCATTATCGGCTGGACGCCGAAACGTACCGTAAACGTTTTCGAGACTCGGCAAAAAAAGTAACGGAAAACCACTCTCAATTCCACACCCGTGTTCGAGGGTTATTCGAGAAGTGGATAAAGATGGCAGAAGTCTAACGATCGTACGACGGGTTGAGTACTTACAGTATTCCTAGCCGAGAGAGAGCACAGGACTCTCGAAGAGATCACAAACATGGCGCAGAGATACAAGCAGGCACACTCGAAGAGTGGAGTTTCCGGGGGTACGGACACACCCCGACCAATTGAGTCGCGCCGTGTGGTTGAGGGAGAGCAGGCTGTCCGTAATCGTCAGGGCGACGGGAAGGTCGGAGGAGGATCTACAGGTAAGGATGCCACCCATAGACCCCAACAGGACTCACCCACGAAAACGGACCTTGCAGGTCGGCGAGGGCCGCCGTCGTGCTACAACTGTAAGCGCCCGGTGCATTTTGCAAGGGACTATCCAAAGGACAAGCAGACCCAGGTGATTGTCGTCGCTAGGAAGAAGTGCGAGACGGAGGCAAGCTGTAAACCTGCAAACCTCGCGTCCGCAACTGTCAACGGAGAAGGTGCCACCCTCTTGTACGACACTGAGTGTAGCGTTTCCACCCTTTTAGACAAGAAATACCTGAAGCCCAAGGGCTGCACAGGGGAGGTAACTGAGGTCTAGTACGCGAACAACGCGCGTGACTCGTTGCCAGTGGATGTCATTGACCTCTATTCACCGTACGTGAAGGGGAAAATTGAAGCTGCGTGCTTGGATGGGCTATCACATGATGTCATACTGGGATGTCTTCTTGTGTTTCAGCAACCGAACCCTGAAACCTGCACACCGACGCCGGTGTGTGCTGTGGAAACTAGGTCCAAGGGTCGTCAGACGAAACCAGCGCAGATGGAAGTTACGTCAACACCGGTCAGTAACGTACTTCCGGCCGAGTTGAGGAAGCTGTGGCAGGAAGACGCAGTTGTATAAATACGCTGCAGAAGGAACGGAGAAAGAAACTGCGAATGGCGCAGTGAAGTTCGTATACAAGAAGGGTATCTTGTATCGCCACGCTAGGAAAGGACACGAGTACTTCAAGCAAGTCGTCGTGCCCAAGGAGAAGCGAGGTGAAGTGTTGAAATTTACGCATGAAAGTCTCATGGGAGGACACATGGGAATTGCCAAGACGAATGAGCGTCTTGTCAAAGGATTCTACTGGCCATGGGTCCAAGGAGATGTTAAGCGGTTCTGTCTCTCCTGTGACAAGTGTCAGAGAATGGCACCGGAAACAGATCATCGACCCGTCCCCTTGGGAAGTACACCCCTTATCGATGAACCATTTCGACTAGTCGCGATGGATTTGATCGGACAGATAAAACCTGCGTTGGCACAAGGTATCTTTCAACGGTAGTAGATTACGCTACACGCTATCCGGAGGCTGTCGCGTCGCGTACGGCAGTCGGTAACTGTCCACTGCTGAGAAGAACTACTCCGTATCGGAGAGGGAATGCCTCGGAATCGTGTTCGGGATATCACGGTTCGAGTGGTACATACACGGGCGGAAGTTCATACTGGAGACCGACCACCATGAAAAGGAAGAACATAGTCTACAAAACCAATTAAAAATAAAAAATAACTATAAAATGATCAAGGTAAGGGAGATATACGCGACAAGTTTAGTTTCTCATAATCATTCCTTTTTTCAGACCACAATATTTAAAGATAATATTATCAGGTGTTTGTTGCTATTGTTGTTATTGTTGTTAGTCTGCTTCCTTCAAGTGCCTCTTCAATGTTAGTTGCATTCATCCCCAAACTCTCATTGATTATGATTTGCGCTAATTAATGTCCGCAAAGCGCGATCAGAAAATAAATTTAAAAGAATGCAACCATACCTACAAATGGTAATCGACATTTTCAGTTTCGATTTCGTTTAAAGAAAGAGAAAATGTCATTTTTGTGATACCGTGAAGAACTTCATGTCTGTATGGCGTTAGTACAAACATTAGTATTCATACCTTTCTTTTTTATCTAAGATCCATCAATGGAGCATCCAGATGCGAGTCACAACCTGGAATTTGTTTCACTAGTTCCACTTATATTCCTTATAATTCATACATACTACCACAGAGTGAAGTCTCCTTTGTTTATCGCAGCTAGAAACAAATGTGTAACGTTGTGCCTCTTGGTGAAGAGGGGTGGTTAATTAGATTTGGCTGTCGTTATCTAGAGGATGACCTCCCTCGATTTTATTGCCCAGTGTGAGTGGATAGATAGAACATCAACAGAGAACTGAGGAAAACTGTTGAGAAGAAATAATACAATACAAGCCCCCTTTTGACAAGAAAAATAAAATTTAATCAATAACAAAAAAACTAATAGTGTCAGGTTCAATTCAAACAAATTTACGTTAACAGAATTTCAATAGCAGTGTTCCATTTTGGATTCGTTCATCATGGTAACGAGTGGTGAAAAGAGCACAATGTCCATGCCTGATTTGCATCACCTAGCGTCGCTCCTGTCTTTGTCTCTGATATCACACGTCTTCCCAACTTCACGTGTATACGTTGGTCTTTCATGATCTTTCTATTCTGAGCGCTTCATCTCTTTCCGGACTTCCGTCTTTCGGACCGTCCCCGTCAGTTCCTGGGAGCTGTTTCCTTGAATAACAAGATTACCACTAAATCTCTCTATGTAACATCTTCTATACGTATATAAAATTCTCTCACTTTCTTTACTCAGAAAGCATAAACTAGCTAACCAAACATTGAATAAATTCTGTCATAAGGTGACCTTAACGATTAATGGTCCTTACAGATTTAGACTCTATTTGAGTAAGGTACAATCGTTATCTCTAGTTACAAATGACCCCTGTAATATACATCAAAGTCTGACCACAAATTAACATGTGAGCGGTGCATATAAACAACATTCCCGTATCTCTCTGCGTAAGCTACCACATAACTCGTTAGACATCGAGCCTAGTCAGTTCCATTCAATAATATACATGCTCGATTACTATTGTATAAGATTCACTAACTTCTAGCTCACAGCAATCCCTAACCTACAAGATTATTTAAGCATTAAAAAATCAGATATAAATATGCAATTATCGTTAACTCACGATAATCAGTATCGTCCTAACAGACAGATGAAATTAATTCATATAACCCTATATAATCCTACACATCTGAAAATTTGGATCGCATGCAATCAGTCATTTCTATCAATGAACAAGTAACTGTAAAATTAAAGAAATAAATTGCATAACATCTCTAGCATATCAACAGATTTCCATAAAATCGAATAACCGATACGTAGTATGAATCCTAGTCATATCAAACACATTTGCATAAACAAGACAAATAAAAATAGAAAATTACATGAAAATTAAAATTGCGTACCTTAATGCAGTTCTTTTCAGAAATTGTGCGTCCTAGCACTAAAGCCTGTCTTTTCTTACAAGACAGCCGCCTTGTCACTTGTTTTAACGAAGAAAGCACTATTCTTTAGTTATTCCCCCGGAGTCATCGAGTCTTGTCCTCTCGCAGGAAAAATCTCGGACTAAAGATTTCGACCAAGGTCGTTACTTTTAAATTCAACATTACTTCCAAGGTGTACGCTTTAATTTAAACTGACCAATCGTAATCAGCGGTTTCTAATTTTTCCCCAAGATAATTATTTCTTTCGTCAGATTTTGACAGCCTAGAATCTGAGAAATACAATGCATATCAACTTCACTTTGAAAATGACTATTTGACATGGGATTCACATCAAGCGGTTATGGTCGGTAACTTTAATGTTGACTTTCCCAGGACAGCATTGCGATGCCCGGGTCAATTCTAAATGAGCCGTAGATGCTGGCCTTTCAAGTTTAACACTGACATGAAGAAAAGGTCGAAGTGACCCTTCACAAACACCTAACTAGCTTGACTGTAATAAAATTTTAATGCACAATGAATTCAATTTTAAGGCTCCATACTTATTAAAAATTCGACACATTACAAAATGGAGGTGGGGTTAAATATAAAGACTAAGTGTCATCTAAGCGATCGAAGCGTAATATGATAAAAACAAATAGGCCGCCATTTTTAATATAGCATTTTATTGGATGAACACGACTCACCAACAGAAAAAGTTCTATATCATATAGACGCTCTTGTTTTGTAAAAGGAGACACAAAATGCTTGGTGACTTCGATTGTAATTTTGTTTCTCAGTTAACAACTATATGATCACTTAGTAGTTTCGATTTATCCAAATATCAGTCGATATTACGATATCGTTGCAAGAATGGCATATGGCGACGGATATAATAACGGGTGAACTAAGAACACGGTTTGTCTTCATTTTTCTGTTCGCTTGAAATGGGCGTGAATGAGAACACAAAAAGTTTTTTCAGTCGATAATAAAATATGTTCTCGGTTGTACTGGTATTATATGAGGACTCTGAAGACGCGAAAGTTTGAGGTTTTGGATGAACATGTAACGTTTTAGGAACACATTTAATTGTTCATCTGGTTTTATCATGTGTATATATGCTTCATCGATATAACCATAGCAAATACCCTTCCAAACACTTAATTTATCCCTATTTTGGGGGTCAAAATCGACCCTTATCCAACATTATGCCTTGAACATAAACTGCAAAGATTCTAGTCTGCACTGGCTGCCATTGCGATGATGTGATTTTATGGGTTATCGACATTTTTCTGCACAACGTGGCCAATATATTTTATCGAGGAAGAACCCAGGAAAATCCCGGGAAGAAGTACTGACCAACGTGAAGCTACAAGCGAGCTTTCTCACATACCCATGTTGGCGGATCCTATACTCGAATCAACGTGAACAGAGGATGAAATCTTAGTGATCTCTAAAGGTGAGCGCTTTGGACCACTCGACCACACGGGGTCCCACCATGTGATGAAACGGTTACAGGACATTTAAACGTTTGAAGATAGTATTATTATTATTATTATTATTACTACTATTATTAATTTTATTATTATTATTATTATTATTATTATTATTATTATTATTATTATATAATATCGGTGAATATCAGGCGCGATAGAAAACTGCTGACCCGCCTGGAATATCTGTTTGAAATTCACAGTTGTATTCTATCTGCGACTTCACCTCCATGTCTACCCCTGTCGCTTCCGTAAGGGAGACAACCACTAAAGTGTTGTCATACACCCTCAAGTTCACGATGTCGGCATAATCTTGGTTGTCCTCTTTATCATACGACGCAGTCACTTGCACGGTTGAAGTAATAACCTGACCACCGCTCTCTTCGTAGGAATCGAAATCTGATTTATAAATTACATAAATAAATTTTACAAAAATCATGAAATGTTGATGACAATAAGCCAGTTATACACATAAACAGGCACGCACACACATTTCTCCCCC
>JAECUM010060853.1:0-11371 GCA_016617855.1 Megalonaias nervosa
GACACCAAGCTGCCATTTCGTTAGCATGCTATAGACAATGTCATGTTAAAGGTGCAGTTCCAAACTAACCATTTTGGTTTCAGGTGATATCATAAGGTGATTCGGATAATAATGTGATTGGATATGTATTCTCAAAGAAATATAATCTATAATTGTATGGTTTCAGAAAAGCATAAGGATGTTGTGACTGTTGCAAATTTTATTCCTCTTGAATATTGTTTGCTTCATCAGTGGCAAATACCATACAAATTGATTTTAAAAATCTCTTTTGTGGTCCAAAATAAAATGCATGAGTAGTCTTAAACTGTTAATATAGTTTTTTATCTGTCTTTAATTTACAACACGGTTTGTATTGTCCTGTTTTGTACACTTAGAATTTTTAAGTCCCTCTTATCAGTGACTCATGTACAAAACTCTTTAGGGTGTAACCACATGTCTTTCCTTTATACTTCTAAATTATCTTTTAAATCTGAAACACTTTCTTGCATGTGAAAAGGAACATACATGATATAACTCCAAGTGTTCTTGCCGTGCAATTGACACTTTAATGAAATGTTGAACAGGTAATCTTATTGATCTTTCCTTTTTACTTACAGGCATCTGAGATGCTCAATGGAGATTGTTCAGAAATTAGGACAGGACAGGACGAACCTATATTTACAAGCCTTTAGGTACCTTGCCATCATTCATACTTTTGTAGGTAAGTATGTCAAGCCAGTGCTCTTGTAGAGAAACATTATTCAGGTATTCAACCCAATGAGAAATATCTAACTTGGCCTTGTAAGTTTTGTAATTGATTTACAGGAATTAAAAATAAACCAGAAAATTTGCCTTAAAATATTTGAAATCTTGTTAGTACCCATGGCTTCATACTTTAGGCTGACTTTTAGGTTTAGATTCAATAAATATAATCTGCAGTACATTGAAATATGAAAGTGTCTGTGTGACCAACATACAGAATACAAAATCATTTTATTTTGTCCAGCATTCTAACACAGATCCATATATCAATTAAGAAATCTCAATGTATATTAGAAACACGCAATACATATTGTGAAATGATTATTTCTTCTTTCTTCATTTATTTAAATTTTCATTCTGTTCCAAAATGTACTGTAAAACTAGGATTATTCTGAGTCATTTCAAAACAAATTTTTTTCAAGAAAGTGATTATTATCTCATAGGTATTTCTGACAAGAAACTTGGATATACAATTGCACATATAGTTAGCATGTTTTCTTTCATTTAATACTTCCTATAGTTTTATAGTTGTTTTGTTAGAAATTGTCTTTTTTACCCTGTAGTAAAACAAAATCATTGATTATAGATTCATGAGGTGGTGGGCGAACACTCTAGCACTGATGATCAAATCCAGGTGTATAGTATGACAGAAGACGGACTACAATGACCTGATCCGTACATATGTATATGTATCAATTGCTAGGTCAAAATATATTTTTTCACCTGTGTTTCACTCCACAGAAATCTGCTTGAATATGAATCATATTGGCCATGTTAGGGACATTTTGGCCGTAAGTTCAGATAGACTAGAAGATATGTGACTCTCATATCCTGAGCTAATAGTGATGATCAAGTACATATAAAACAAAGCCTTACGAGGATGGATGATAAAGGCTGAGCAAGCTGTGTAGACACAATAGAGTACATCACTGACAATGAGAGCCTTTTCTGTTTGTAGTGCAATCAGAAATGGACACAAGAGTGATTGAATAGTGAAGCAACGATCAGTACTTTAACCAACCTGCAATGAAATCCTGTTAGCTTATCTTAATGTTCTCACTGCAGGTGACAAGGGTGAACATATCATGCAAGTAGGTTAAACTATGTTTGGCCAACCATGTGTAGGTATATTTAGTATTATGTTAAATCATACGAGACTGTCAGAGAGTAAGGCGAGATGCTTATCACAGAGATGCACCCTTAAAGTCACTGCCGTTAGAAGGTCTGTTGATTCACATTCACACAGATATCGCCTGTACCCCCTACCACAGTCATAATGTGGAAAGATTTGTATATGAATTGTGGGTACATTCAGTTAACAGCAAGAGCCATTCCCTTTAAAAACATACTAGGCAGGATAAATTGCCCCAGTTCTTTACAATGAGCTTATATGTCAGTATGGGGCATTTAAGTTCATTCTTACGGATAGAGGTAAAAGTTCCATCCTACTTAATCAAGGGTTGTGCAACATTTCAAATTCGAAAATTCAAACAAGTAGCTACCGCTCAGAGATGAATGCAGTTAGAGAATGCATAAATGACAGCATAACAGTTAAATTCCCTCAGAACCTTATAAAATGCAAAAAGTAGTCAGATTGATCAAGTCTTTTGTAAATTGTAATTTCCAGCTATAATATGGTCATTCCTTTATCGCAGTCAATACAGGTTTTAAATTTTTTGTTCGATTTGGACAAGAGTGTCACAGCCCATTGATACAGTATTATTACCCTCTGCTGCAAGAAAGCTTAATTACATGTGAATAAAGCCCTAAAAGTCATGAGCAGTATAGAAAAATAGCAAGGGTAAGCACCCAGAAGGTTCAAGGTAAAAATATGCAAAAACACGATAAAATTCCGGAGCACCTCAATTAGCAGAGAATGTGGTTACATTGTTTTTGAATTTCCAGTAGGCTTGTCTTCAAAGTAGTGTCATAAATAAGTTAGTCCATTCTACATCATTCAGATTCTTGATAATCTTAAGTTTAAATTGATGGATTGCAAGAAAAATAACTTTATAGTCTTAAATCCATTCCAACATGCTTAAGGAGTATATTTCTCCAGATGTGTAACCCACTAATTAGCTAGACCAGTGGATAAACAGAGAAAAAGAAGGTTAATCTCGGATACAGATACCGAGACAGACTCTTGGAACAGTCAGGCAACCATATTGCGACTCCTGTACACACAAATTGAGTGCGTTACAGGCAAATTAAGCCCCAATGTAAGTCAGATGGTCAAGCAATTTTGCAAACTGTAGAAAAGATTTTGTGACTTTAAGCATAGGAGAGATAGAAAGTGGCAAGTTGTTAGATGGAAATAGCAAAAATTAGAAAGTACATAGGAGAGGTGATTTTACCCTCTTCTTAACTTGCCATGAGCTGGTCATCAAAACTGTGCACATTGGCAGCACTTGTTACCATTACTTTGGTTTTAAGGGTTTCACATTGCATAATTGGTTTATTTAACTTTGTAGGGCTAGGGTTTTTACACTTATTAAATCTATTGACAGTTACACCCTTGAACATGCAGTGCTTGTTACTATTTGAATTAAGGTCTTCTTTCAAACTGCAGACTGGAACCTATGGTCGATAATATGTATGGTGGCACTCAACTACTTAAATCAGTGGGGATTCTAGACACAGTTTGTAATGAAAAAAAATTCATGATGGAAAAAATTAGTGATCATATTATTGCTCTGCTGATCTGAATTGAGGTTTCCTACTACTTCATTTTTTTTGTTACAAAACTGAGATGATATATTGTTTTTCATATATATCAGAGATTTGTAATTTGCTGTAAATTTTATTTGGTTGTTCTTTCTCTTTAGGCTAAATAGGGCAGGGTGAATTGTAAAAAAAATCTAAATCATTATTAACATGATCAGATTTCATGTCACCGACAAAATTAATGTGAATGTGGAGATCAGAAAACAAATAAACATATCAAACGTCATTAATAGCGGATAGTGATGGATGGAAAAACTGTATAAGCCAGAAAATCAGAAATAATATAGGAAAGGTTTTTATAGCCTGCCAAAATGCTGCTTCAATATTTTGTGCCTAGGTTTAATATAGGGACTGCTTTTCAAATAGTGTCAGTCAATTATATTCCAGATGTAAGAAAAGTTTGGGTCAGCATGTATTATAGTATATTGTTGTAATGATAAATATAGATAGAGAGTAAGCAAATGGTGGGACAGTTCTCTGCAAGTCATGAAGCTAAATTTTATTGTAGTATATAACCAAAGGTGGGCAGGAAATTAGTGCACAATAAAATAGTAATTATGCAAAATTACTTATTGATTGATTTTATACCACTGAGGTTACCTCACTACGAACCCATATAGTCATTTGTACATGTAGAACGACTGCATAGACATGCCAGATAAAAAGGTTTTTGGACTGATCGCAAGTTTGCCAGTTAACTGATTATTCAGATTTTTCTCAGTATTTCCTACTAAGTAATATTTTAAAATGGTGCCCAAGCATCTTGGTAAGAGATACTTGTGATGTACCAAAGTCTGCTTGTAAGTAGAACTGTACTAATGAAAGCCAAGTTTTCCAGGTAAGCAATTCTGGGACTGATCCCGAGTTTGCCTCTTTATAGATGTTTTGGGATTGTTCCCAAAAGTTTTGCTTAACAATTTTGTGAAATGTTGGCAAGACATTTTGCAACCAATCTAAAGTCTGTTTCAAAATAAGTTTATGGATTCAAACTGAATTCTAGAGCCTAATCAAAATTTTAATAAAGGTCGATATATTTATGAAAGCTGTAGTTTTATCATTGAGCTTGCAAACATAGAACTTGTAGAAATCAACATATTATTATTATTATTATTATTATTATTATTATTATTATTATTATTTCAATTTCAAATATATTGAGCTTTTAATCAAATTACCTACAAGAATAAGCATATAATTTGCTTGGATTTTCTTAAGATGCAGAGTAATTTGGTGCCTACTAAATATAGTTTAAAAGGCACATACAGTAGGTGAGCAAATATATTTTCTTCCCAGCATTGGATTAGCCAGTGTATATTTTCAAGTATTTTGAATTCAGCTCACAAACTAATTCTGTTTAATTATTGTTCAGTGCAACCACAATTTTATAAAATAATAAATGTCTATTAAATCAGCACATAAGAAAAGGCTACAAAGTTTAAGAGACATTTGAAATTAAGTCAGAATTTGACAATCTTTTGATGTAAGACACTGTAAAGAACTGGCCTTAAGTTAACCTCAATGCTAATAATATCAGTGGTAACATTTGTTGTAACTATTTGAATAATAACTCTGTCAGTAACATTGATTCCCCATATCATGACACTCTAAGAAATGCCATTAAATATGTAATGTAAATGGGAGGATATATGAGGGCTGTTTTGAGTACCACTGAAATGTACAAATTTATGGCTACTTGCATTTTTGCACTCTAGCGATCTAGAAACCTCATGTATTTTTGCACTATTTGAAATATTTTAATAAACTAAGCTGCAACAGTGCATTGAAAGTGTTGCACTCTTCGTCAGTGTCTCTATTACCCACAGCTTAGACAATTCTCTTCATGGCATTTATAAAGTATTCAATGTAGAAAGAAAATAGTCTTTCCTATTTTGCCTGTAATATTCTGTTCTATGTGAATCCTTTGCAGTAAATAGTCATTTTCTTGCATATCATCTGAAATTAAAAGAAACCATGAGAAAGATTGAACACACCAAACATTTAATGTACAATACTCTATGTTTCCTGGTATTCGCTAATGATTGATATACTGGAAACAAACTGTCTCGATATAGTAATATTTCTCCAAATTAATGTGATACTGATATTGCATTTCAAAACTTTGGCACATATTTATATTAATAAAAGATGTTTCTCCTTATGGAAAATAGGTACCTTTTTTATTTTCATTTAAGAAACAGGCTGAAAAATAATCAATGCCATAATGTATCTTGTGTGAAATGAGAAATATAGCTTAATAGTTCCCTTAAGTGTTTAACATATCTCTCTCTTGAGTGCGAAGATAATTCAAATGAGACCATTACCAGGTGAAAAAACTTGAATGAAACACTCAAAATTTATATTGGATATATTTTGACAAAATATGTTGTTATGTTATTTCATCTTTGTAATGTTCTACATAAGGATAAAGTAATTGTTGGGTATTGACTTACATTTGCTTGTTTTCAATAAGCTACAGTTGTCATTCCTCAAGGTGAGGCACAACCATCAGGACATAGAGGATCCATTGAGCTCTAAAAAGGAGCAATATAGACCCATCCTTTAGTATAAAGGTCTCTTGAAACATACATTAATATCTTCAACAACATGAAGTTTGTGTGGCCCTCTTTAAATGATGTAAACAAAGAAACACCAAATCAATGTATTGTCAATTTTATGAGATTATGATAACCACAAGGTCAGCATCTTCTAGTAGGAAAAGAAAGCATGTCACACCAACCTAATAAATTTAAACATAAAATTAATTGAATGAACAGCATCTGAAACATTGAGATCTCTTCTTCAATGATGAACTGTTAAGGTGGAAGACATTCATCACTGAAGTGAAGAGAATCTTTCCAATTTTGTCCATGCAGCTGGTATTGAATGAAGATGAACCACAACATCCAGCTGCAGTATAGCAACTAGTAGACAATTGAAGAGTAGTGCCAGTGATATATGATTCTGAAATGTTATGTTGGTGATGAATCTACTGAAAACGTAAACAGGTATGATTAAAGTATATATATATATATATTATAAAATAAACAACACCAACATGTAGAATGTGACTGGTTTTGCTTTATTGCTTCATCAGACTGAATTCAATAACATTGATTACATCATTAAATATATTATGTTTCTAAGTGATCAATAATATAAACAATATGACATAAACAAGATGACGTCATACTTACATTTTTAACTTAATTGTCTAAGTCTTTAACGAATAGTTGACATGCAAAATATGCATATACAGCACAGATTAATCATATTTTAAGACATAAATATACATAAAACTGGATCTTAAAGATACGTAAATCTCTACTGAACACTATCTCATAAACGTTTATGAATAAATAGAGATAAACAGTTTTATTAATATTTTTATTTTGTATAATACACATTTGATAAAAAAAATTTTTGATGTGGTCCCTCTCAGAATTTACATCATCTGAGGGACCCCCTTGATCTAAAGTTAAAGGGCTTTTATGTATCTTTGTATTTTATCCAAATGTATGTGCTTCGTGTGATTTTCTTTAAACAAAATTTCCTTTTTATGATTTTGATATAGGGTTTGTACACCATTCAAATTCGTTATATTTCGATATATTTCTAGTTATTGATTATTTTATTTATAATTCTTTTATCATTGTCTTTTTATTATAGAAAAGTAGAAAAATTTAACAATATCTTTATAAATATTTCTCATTACTGTAACTAATCTATCATAATTTCAGTTTAAACCATAATATCTTTTATGTAAAATTAAGTATCATAGCATAAACTGCTCAGCTAGGTCCAAGTCCATTAGTCTCATGGTGCACGTGCACAACCTGCGCTCTCAACAGTGAGCACCATGTGCACGTGCTGCACAATTTCCTCCAATTCTAGATTTTACTATTATGTTATTTCAGTTTACATACATAGTTTAGATAAATACAAATTTATGCATTTACAAAATTAATGTCGTGTGTTAAATTTATCAATGTTTATACTAGTTTTTTTGTTGATAAAATTCATATATATTATAAAATTTATATATTATTGACGAATGTTCACTATTTTATCAGAACTCAAATTATATAATAAAAATTATTAAAAAATTATGGTGTGCATAATACTTATAATCATAAAATAAATAAGTATTCTATAAATAATTAATTTTAATATATTCAGAATTAATTTAAAATGCCCTTTCATTTTTAAGGAATTATTGAACTTATTTTGATGATATTAGTTTATACTTTCATTAGTTAAGTTATTCAGTAAATAAGAATAATATAAAAATATTCTTAACTATTTGTAAACAGGGGACATAATTCAATAAAAAAAAACTAAAAATATTAGATTAATGAATGTCATATAGTGTTTTGGAATTTAGACCTTTTGGATATACCGTATTAAGACGGTGAATCCAATAGGTTTCCTTTAGCAGACGTTCCATCTCAGAATCAACTGTAACAATAGGTTAAAAGGAAAAATCTTGCAAAGTATGGGAACTCTTGTTAAAATGTGCGGCAACATGAGATGAAAATAATTGATCGATATAATTTTTTATGTCTGATCTATGTTGGTACATACATTTAGATGTTTGTTGACTGGTTTGTCCAATATATTGGATGCCACATTTTTTGCATGTGATCAAATAAATAACATTTGATGTTGCACAATTGGTATCACAACGCATATTAAAAGTTTATTTCATTTGAGAGAGATAATGGTTTAATTTGGTTATCTACTCAAGTTAACAAGCTCGATAATAGTCAGACCTGATCTTAGATCCAAGACATTTCTTGTATGGATTGTTTCAGTGGCAGATAGGAGGAGAAATCAATATTCAAAGTAAATTAAACAGTAATATAAATCAATATGTAACTTTCTCTTTCAGCTACACTCTAGTGTTGTGTGTCAGTTGTTTTTAAAGACGTTAACCTATTGCAGGTTTATTTTTAGGTGAGCTTTGTGCCAAAGCAGTCTATAAGATAATGTCATAGCAGGATTAACATGCAGATTAGCAGTGTTTCAGGACGGTGGTAAAATGTCGACAAGAAAGCAGTTATTCTAAACGTAGTTTTGATGCAAATGAAAACACACCATACCTAACAGCTTGCTAACCCTTATTTGCACTATTACAAACAAAGATATAATAACATTTCAACATATTTTGTTTTATCTACCCAATGTAAATTATGAGTGTTTAAATGTACATTTAACATGGTAGTGGTCTTATTTCGGTTCTCTTCACAATTATAATGGAAATATATAACATGCTGGAGTTGAATATTTTCCTTCTTTTTACTTTTTTTATCAGAGTACATGTGGGAGCTATTATTGCTCAGATTGTTGGTGTTTCATGTTTGTTTGGTAGCTTGTTTTTATTTTTGTTTTCTATCATGAAAATTAGATGACCTATGTATCACTTATTTGCATGCAGGAGAAATGTATTTCATTAACGTTGGGATGTAACACTGTTTCAATAGTAATATCATTATCATTTTGGTTTTGATCATTTTCTGTGTTGGATTTGCATAGACTAGAGTATTACTAGAGGTAAAAAGGACAAGTCGTGACGACTTGTAAATGCCATTATGAGAACTGTCCCAGTTGTGATTATGGTCATCATTGAGTATTACAAAGAAGGAACAGAGTGAAACACATAAGAAATATTGATATCAGGATAACAAATTAAAGCAATTAGAAAAGAATGAATAAAGCGTTGGATATTTCAAAGTAATAGAGGTCTTTTCCTCCAAAATTGTAGCACTTCTACAACGTACCAGCAAAAACCTAGTATATTGAAACGCCACAAAAAGTGCACAGAATGCATCTAGTTATAGATTTTGGTACACTTCATTGGTCCTGAAAACACTCCATCCGTATCCTTTCAATCAGTCCATGTTGCATATCAGGCCTTTCTCAAGGTGTAATTCTATTTCTTATCAGAATTACTGAAATAGTAATAATTTAAATAGGTGCCTTGGTTAATATTATCGCTTAAAAAGTCATAGGAATTGTCCTTTTTAATGCCACACTTCAAGAGATTGATTAACATATGTTTCTTAAATTGCTTAAGACTTTTTTTGTTTTTTCTATACTCTGCTGATTTGATAACAATGCACTCTTTTGTGAAATGTTGCTTCCACAAAAAATGATTAGAGATTGATTTTTGAGTTAATTTAAGGCTTTGTAGACTGTAATTTACTCACATCTTGTCTTGCTTATTGCACCCATTATCAGTTGCAAAAATAATATATGTAGGGGGAAATAAATTGCTTTTCATCTTGCAAAAATCCAAGGTCACTTGTCATAATCATCATCTTTAAATAATGCAGGGTGTAGAACAATCACGTTAGTAAAACTATTACCCTATGTTTTGATGAATTTCAATTAATGTGAACTTAAAACTTGAAATGTGGGTTTGTATCATAAATATTTTAGATGAGTATGATAGAAAGCAAGACCCATGCTTACTAAGAAAGTATGTGATCTTGCATTTGACTGCCTGGATGTTGCTACTGTCCTGATAGTCATATTTCAGAATCTAATATGATCATGCCAGTTCCTATGATATATGATTATATCATCATGATCACAAATAATTTTAACACTGAGTGAAATTGACAAATATTATGTAGGTTACTATTGCATCAGACTGGATGAGTTTGTTATCATTCTGGTGTCCTTATGTCTTGTCCAATGTCCTGTTAAAGTTACAACAGAATCAGTTATAATAGTCTTCAAATGTACATTCAAGTGCCATAATGTGCAGAATGAACGCATAGTCCATATGTTTTTTCTCATTTTGATTGCACAGTACTTAAAATATATTTTTTTATCATCCAGTTGATTTTAATGCTGAATGAAACCCACACATATTAATGAAGTAATATATTATCAGATTGGCTGATATTGTTACTACTCTGGAGGCCATATTGTTATATTTGAATATGATTCTGCGTGAAATTGAAAGAAGAACTTATATAACGGTTATCAATATTTCAGTCACATTCCATAATGAGCAAGGTCAGTGCATACTAATAAGGTGATCTAGTAACCATTCTAGAGATATATGTTTCTAATCAGAATTTGGTCAACCTTGGTAAATAGGTTTATAATATTAATATCTCAGAGGAGTTGTATTAGAAGTGAGATTAGTCATATTATTAATATTATCTTGCCTCTGATTGGATGGCTACTTACTAATCAAGATACAATTTGACAAGATTTTGATCTAAATTTGCAAGATCAGATACACTTAACAAAGTGTTGGATGAATTGTATCATAAGTGAGAACTGTTTATTACTGAATTATTCTTCCTCCTTTCTGTCTGCATTATTGGTTTTGGTCGTACATGTGATTGACATGCAAGACATATGAATATCTTCTGTGATAGCACTGATTAGGTGCTATGATACATTCCTGCATTTAAATAAGATTTTTCTAACGTTGTGTAAATGTTGATGTATGTTTTAATCTTGGAGGATACTGTCCAACACTATTTTTCTTTTCTTATGCCTGAAATTACATTAACTTGTTGCATTTAGCTAAATTTGAGTGATTATATGAACAGTCATGAAATATAGCGAATTAAGTTTTAAAATGTATCAAATTTGGGAGCATTATCTGATAAAAATGATTGCACTATTACAAATCTCAAGTAATTAGTTCGGAGATATAAATTTCAGTATATTCTATTCACAGGTAACTTAGATGAAGCAGAAAGTTATCACCAAGAATGTTTTCGTCTACATAGAAAAAGACTCAGTGAAGAAAACATCAAACGTGTCCTTCAGAAGAAGAAACAGATTACAGAAGATGAGATTCCAGAATTTGGAATTCTTTTCAACTACTTAGGTGTCTTCTATCAGCGGAGACTTAATAATGAGATGGCCCTACACTTTCATG
>JAECUM010060855.1:0-10507 GCA_016617855.1 Megalonaias nervosa
TTTGAATAATACAATCATAACCTTAACCATTTAAGTATAAAATATTTGAAATGGCTCTTTCTTTTTTCTGTTGCTCAATTTTTAATTTATAGCAATCAGAAATATCTTGCCCTATTTTCTCGCAATAAGTGCATGTAGGAATAGATAAGGATTTCTCATTAGCCTTATCAGAAGTTTGATTCTTATACGGTGTGCCAGATTGAGATTTGTAAGTACTGGTATAAGACTGAGATGGTTTATTACTAACCAGGGTCAAGGAGGAAGGCTTGTTGATAAATGAAACTTTGTGAATTAAGGAATAGTGGTCAGCTGTAATAGCAGCTTTTTACAAAGTATCTACACGGTGTTCATCAAGGTAAGCCCTGACGTCACTCTGGTCACAGTTCTTGAATTCTTCGACTAATACGAGTTTTTTAAGTTTGACGTAATCTTATCAATCATTTTAGATGCACACCACCTGTCAAATAATTGTTCTTTTACTCGTCATGGGTTTGGTTGGTTTCCTTTTCACAATTCCTAAACCTGTGTCGATATGTCCCAGGTACCAGTTCACAACCATTGAAGATACATTCGTTATCCAATTTATAATCAGCAATTGCTTCTACGGACAGTAAAGTATAAACTTTGCTACCTTTGCCAATAAGTACATTCAGTACTAACAAAGTCTAGTGCTCTCTTTGACCTTGTAAAATTCTCATCAATATTTTGAAAATGCGGAAAATATTGATCTAGTTCTATTTCTTTAAATGGTGTACTAACCTAATATTTGTTTGGTAACATCAAAACCAGAACTTTCGTGAGGGGAGTACTTTCGACTTGGCAGGTGTAATTCTTTAAATTTCAGTTGCTTATTCCATCAGGGTTTCTTCCTTTTGCATTTGCAATTTCATTTGCACCTCTTTTTCATTGTTTTCATTTGCATCTGCATTTGCCGATCTTTCCTTTCTGTTTCTTCTTTCTGGATTTGTATTTGCATTTTCATTTGCATTTCTTTTTCTTCTCTTTGAAGCTGAAGTTTTCTCAGCTCTACCTCCATCTGTTTTTGTTTTTTTTTTTTTTTTAAATCTGATTCAATTGCTTTCATTGCAACGATTTTCTGATTAAACTCAAAGCTCTCGTAAAAAATCTTTTTCCAACAAACACTGCGTGAAAATATTCTTAATTTCTTCTGTAGCAAAGATGGTTTTACATCCTGAAAAGAATCATGGCCGGCAAGCTTCAGAAACTCATCTTTCCTTAAGCACTCCAACTCTTGCTATTTGGATGAAAAAAGCTCTTCAGCCTGGATGACATTGTGAAAGTTTGGTTTTGTTGGTTTTACTATATGAAATCAAAAGAGTAGAGACAAAAAAAAAAATTCCGAAAGAACAAGAACTTAAATTTAAAAACTAATTTTACTTTCTCTGAAATATTTTTGAAATTCATATTCCGGACTAGCCTCCAATATCTGTTACCGCTCTATTGTCATAACTAAATAACAGCAAGAAGCAAAGTCAACAAGTTTTTCAATTATAAAATGAAAATTTAAGCGGAACTTACGGTATTATCAATTAAGTCCAAAATAATCATTACAAACGTTCAGCACAAATTCGACAGAATCAGCTAATTCCAAACCATTGAATCTACTGCTCTGCCAACAGTCATGATATATCACAATGGCATTGTCCAGAACTCCTTTGAATAATTTCACAATTGTCCCAGAATTATTTTTTAGTCCAATGAGCACTTTGCAATTGCAAGTAATAGTGCATTACCGACTTGTATATAAGCATAGGAAGCTAATACAGAGTTTGTTTCTACTCGCTGAGGGACATTTTGCAAATATTTCACATTGTAAATTAATTCACCTGACCGACCAATTCAATGGGAAATAATCGCAACCTAGTAGAAAGGTTACATTTTTATAAAGTTTACAATGATTATTTATAGATTGTACGCAATCTTCAGACACTTTCAATATCCTAAAATAGAATCTATACCTGTGTGCAAAAAATTAGCTAGAGATAATCACTATAATGTAGTCATGAACAAAACTAAAAATATAGATATACATATCACTAATAACGATTCCCAAAACGACTTGCTATTATACTTAGGACTTTAAACCACAAATGACCTGTTGAATCAGTGCATTTTCGAGAATAAAAGGCCTTACGAATATATATGCAATCTACAAGAAAGGGTAGAAGTAGTAGACAAAATGGGTTATGTACTTGTAAGCACACATTTTTACTAGATGAGCATTAATTTGATTAAATGGACTGTACATTAGGCTAAAAATTCAGAAATTTTTGAGAGCGATTCTCCACAGAAAATAAATAAAAAATATGAATTGGCTGAGTTTGCATTTGGATATCTATCCCAAACGACATCTGGATATTTTAAAATATGCCTTATATATGATAAGTAAAGTATATCTAAGGATTTTCTGCTCCGTTTGTATTTAAGGAATCTTAAATTATTAAGCACCTTAGATGCTTGTTTTTAGTATATTCTCAATATGTAGATTCCAAGAGGATTCATCACTAAATGTAGGGGACAAATGTTTATGGTTCTCAACAAATGCGGGTGCTTCATTCAGGAACTTGAATTCGGTAAAATTTGGTTATTTGTTTTGTTGTCAACTGAAAGTTCCAACAACGCGCCAAGGCTATATATACCTTTCATTTAATCAATCAATGACCACAAAATATCTCAACTTCACATTTGGAAGACAACTTCAGAACGGCATGGCAAACTCACAACTGCACTTTTCACCTTGTTAGATTTGCATAACATACTGCCGGTACTTAAATACCATAGAATACAAAACACAAATCAAACACCATATACAGGGAACTACCTTCCTACTCTATCCCTGGGTTAGTCGAATCACGATTATAAACCTGACTTCACCTGTATCCCTCCACCATACCTACCGTTACTGCAAAGGTGTATCCAGATAATGGAACAATCTCTTCTCAATTGTTTCATCGTACAAAGTATCAGTCACTATCACAAATCAGTCCCTATCACAAATATTTCACATGGAGATACATAATCAATTTACACCTTTATATTTACATAGGAACTACTTGTCTCCATGCTCACCATGCCCACCGTGCCCACTTGTGCGGTTCTGACTCGAACTCACTAAGAAACTAAACCATGCCGTCATGAAATCTCATCAACACTGCACTCTGTGACGTTTGCCACTATAGCATGGCTAATATTTGGGCTGCGAAATATTTCCCCAACACCTACTTCCCATAATCAAACAAATAATCCATAAAGTCCAATAAATCTATAAAATGGAGACGTAAATACGAATGTCGCATGCCATAGATTAATTAGAATTATATGATAACACTGAAGGAATGAATCATTTTCAAGTAAAAAGGACCGTGACCTTAAAATGGACTCCAGTGACTTTTTATTTTTCTTCTTTCGAATATCTCCAACATTCTTTCTGTATGTTAACATGTTTTGTTAAGGAATGACGCAATATCATGGATTTATTGGCAGCTTGGTGAATACAAACGCAGAGCCAAATTTGGTTTGGTCGCGTTGATCTACTCGCCTCTTGAAGGCATGACCCACACTGCTAGAAAAATCCAGCTACTTGTGAAATTTCAATATCTCGAACAGAAATGCCCTAGATTTGATCTCGGTCTCTTCTTCCTGGGCTCTATTCCCATGCATTCCCGTGCATTACATTTGTTTAAATCAGTTATTACCCCTTTATAAACTTATAAGACCACAATTATATATATATATATATATATATATATATATATATATATATATATATATATATATATATATATATATATATATATATATATATATATATATATTATTACGACCCTGTAGTTAAATTACATATGTGTTAAAATTTAAATTCTTCTAATTCTTTGTTTCATTTTTATTTTATATTTATATCACTAAAAGTTATTATTATTATGGTGATGATTATGTTAGCAAGGTCTAATAGTATGTTAGAAACATCGTATTTATTTAAAACGTTAATGTGACTCGTGTAAGCACGATTTTTGCATGACGGTTTTTCGTATCAAGTAAACAGTGAGAAAGAGCTATGTAAATGATTGGCTGTGACCACGTTATTTCAAAATAATACTTGTTTACGCATTGTAGTGATTTCGAAATCACACGTGTCCTTCATGCGTGTGTACATGTAATGACGCATTAGCTTGTTTTAAATGCTCAGTTACCTGTAAGAAATGTTTAGTCAGAGTCGTAATCTTAGTCAGTCGTGGTTCAGAGTCACATCATAACATCTTAGAGTTTATAATACCTTAAGAAAGGTGTTTCTGTGCTGGAAAGAGTTGCGCACTCGTACGAGGAACAACATGTGTGTTGTTAGTGGTGGTAGCTGTATTTCATCTACTTTCTAAATAATTATTTTCCCTGGAGAACAACACTACTGGTTTTGGACAAAGGCATTTGATGAAATTATTTCTAAATAGGAACAGAACAATACAAATTGTGCTTTACAGTGAAAATTCTGGACATTCTGTGTTAGCTTTCGTCTGACGTCATCATCCGCCATCTTGGATCGGAACTGAGATTCAGACTATATCAAATTAGAACTGTTTATTTCACAGGACTTATGTGTTTTCACAATTTTAGGACAATTTTTGGATCTTCTTCGTAAATCGTAAGTCTTGTTTCATCTATTTACCTTTTCACCGTGTTTTCTAGGGAAATAAATTATCTTTGTTAAAATTTACAAAGCTTGTTGTCTTCACTCTTTCTTTGTGTTACTTTGAACGAGCCGATACGTAACAATATATATATATATATGAATTAATATTTTTCTGAATAATGTCTTTCTAAAGTGATATCATGACATACTGATATAATGACCATGCATTTCGTCGTGTTACATGTTTAGGCTCTTACAAAACGTGACAGAAAAGAGTGAAGACAACAAGTTTTGTAAAATGTAACATATAATTTATTTCCCTAGAAAACTAATGTAAACATAAAAAAAAGCTTACCGTTCAAATCCAAAATTAATCCAAAAATTAAAAAATGGAAGTCCTAATATTAAAAAGTCCTAAATTTGTGTTCGAGTCCCGATGAAATCCAAAATAGAATTCGATGACGTATGTTGTAACCTTCAAAGTACTTCTGTGTCAACAGCTCTTTGTTGAATCACAGAAAATAATATTCCAGTTTTGAATTCCGAGTAAATTTCAATAAATGCCTTTATCCAAGAATTTCATAGCATCACTTATATATTTCCAGGGAAAAGAATCACTAATTCCAGAAATAAAATTTCAACTCAAACGGGTCACAACAAAACACCTTTAAGTGTCAATGGTTTGGAGCCCGAATGAACAACTCTCTATAAAGACAACAGTTATACACTAATTTAAGACGCAAAACAGATTCCCGGATGAGGGTCACATGGTCATCCTTCCAGAGCAAAATAGAAGCTTTTCACATGCCTAACATCACGTACCCCTAGTATAGCCTTAACTGAAATCAATAGTCCTTACTCTGGAAAAAAATACATTTAAAAAACATTGTTTACCAGATCCCTTGCTGGTTTTGAATCAAGGTCAGAAACTAGATACAGTTTATCTATTATTATAACAGTCAGGTCAAACAGAACTGAATTGAATTCTGGAAAATGTCAAATCCAGTAAACAAAGTTACCTTACAATAGCATGTAATGGAATAAAAAGAAATTAAGACTAACAAACAAATAATTAAATTAAATATACATAACAGTCGACATTAGGAATGGTGCACACGTTAATCTGGCTCATATTGTATACTAATGTATTCAATATATTACTGCAATCTATAAAACGTGATCATAACTAAATGACATGAACTGAATTTCATAAAATGTGATTTTGTTTAACAAGGTTTACACTTTTAGAAAAAAATAGTTCTAACCCTGTCATTTCGCAATCAAGGATCCACATCTTTGAAATTATTTTCTTATTTTTCATTGTTTAGAACACTTCTTGGTTATGTATATACTTTTTGTAATATCCCATTTATTTCTTTATTAAATACTAACTTTATTAGTTTCCTATTTATTTATTTACTTAATTTAATATTTTTTAAGTTTTGTTTATCTCTCTCTTTATCTCTAACACATACATCTATCTATGTAACTAACTGTCTATGACCACAAAAGTGTGGTCGTAGTCACCGGAAATGATTTGTAAGGATTGTCCAATAGGGCAACGCAAAGGACAAATACATTTCAGTTTGTCTCACACATCGACATGTGTGCAGAGCAACGCCATATATGGCCTAACACACATGCACCAGCTATCCAAATCATTCGATTATGGGATCATTCCTCCTAGTAAAAGGGATTGTCAGTAAGGACTCCAGGTACACGAAAAGTGTCTTCGCAAGGAGATTTTAACACTTCGCTATTCTATTGAACCCATTCTATTTCTATTTTGAATCAATGTCTACACAAGAAATTATAGTCATAAACTGATGCAAATTTACCAATTGGTTAGATTTCTTTCTACCTACCGCAACAAATATTTTTACAAGGATGTTCAGTCACAAAATAGCATTTCCCGATATCTTGTTTTCTCACAAATTAGATTAGCATGCTATATTGGTTTTCGTGTTATCAGCAGAATGTATAGGGGATGTAAATGTTGTTCAACTCCAACACGATATGGACATGCGATAATATGCCTCACAGAAACTGATATCTTCTAACTATTTTACAGAACGAGTTTGCCGCTGGGGAAATAAAAAGTACAGTACTGAATGTTTGGAGATGCACTCATTGGTTAGTAAATAGATTTAGTATTTTCAATTATAAATTTTCTGCTAGAGTTAAAAGTACTGTGTATTGAAATAACATTTGTGTTTTTTTTTCTCTAATCATTGGCATTTTTACACTTTAATGTGACTAGAGTACGACTTGAGGTTGACAGTATGACTGCAGTATCTTGGTTTTTTTTCAGGATTGTTTTCGATATTATTTATATTAGTTGTTGCATTAAAGGGAACAAATATTAGTTGACATTATATGCAGACTGAGTTTTGGCATTAGGTTCCAGACATCTAAATACATAAATTTTTAATGTCACAATGATGCAATAAAAAAATTAACCTATTAGGTGCCGTAGGTACGTCTTAATATATGATTCAGGAAAATAATGACTCTAATTAAGAAAATTGAAGGCATCCAAAATGTCACCGTCACACAAGCAATTGTTTAAAATGTAAGGTTCTGCAAATTAATACCTAATGCCATAGGTGGAATTTTCATGCATACATGTGTGAATTGCGGACACATAGGAAATTTAGGAAAAAAAGCACGAGACAGATTATTGGTATAGCTGAATTTATTCACTTATTTACATCTGTAATGTACAGACATGATAAACATTTCTTGAAATGCAACATGGATTGTTATAATGTGCCAGAATTAGATAAGCGTTGATCATTATCATTTAGTGTGCTTAGGATATCGTCCATATTAGTGTAGTGAATGCTTGATGTATGTGGTTGTCCACACATAAGAATGTAAAATAATATTATGTTGGTGTCAGTATCGGACCACTAATTATTTTACAGCCAGATAACCAGTCTGTTGATGAGGTAATACACATAAAATACTCAACAGCTAGATAACCGGTCTGTTCATGGGGAATAGCAATACAACGCTTAACGTTTTGAAATGTACCATTTGGCTAGTAAATGAAATTAATATGTTTCCATTAATAATTTCGCAAACTCCAAGCTATGTACTATAGCTGATTAGAAAATATTTGTCTTTGTTTTGATACTCAGTATTTAATTTCCTGCTGACTCACTGGCATATGAAGTCTAATGAATGGAAGCATGTGGTTTGTATGCTACACCAGTGGAAAAGAAATATTCTTATTTGTTAATATATTAGTATTAAATTCATCAGGAAATGAAATAATTGTCCGGTTTCTCTTAACTAAACATGTAATGAAGCACAACATTTACAATGTATTTTATGTATCTTGCTACAATTTTAAATTCAGAAATTGTATCCGCCCTACTGTCATCATAATTCGGTATTTATACTGTTTCTTATGGACCAATATTTATTGTATATTGTTTTACATCATACAAGTAGAAGCAGACTGTTATTATCGTAATTTTTTGAAATTGTGGACATAAAATGAGAAAGAAATAGAAAAGCACATGCAGCAACTATATGTTTATGCTAGAGGTATAATGTAGAATTAGTAGTTGCATAAGCGAATATAGAACATGTAGGAATAGCAAAAAGTAGGAGTGTGATTATGATAGTTACGTCTATTCATATTCTTAATGGAACAATATAATATACACCTATCAAGAATGCTTTCCAAAAGTGGGATTATTTATTCTTCTCTGAGTTCTATACACATTTCCCATATTAAAATAAAATTATATTTGTTTTCAACTAAATTACAAGGACAAGTTTCTCAAATCAATTGTCTCTGATCTTTAGATAACGATGATATTCAATCCTTAGATCATGGGCTAAAGTCCGAATCTTATATACAAGTCTTTAAGCCGAAATTGTTTTATTAAATAATTATTAATATCAAACACGATAAAAAGATATCTCAACATACAGTATTTTGATGAAGAAAAATATTACATATCGTGGAAATGTTTTATCGATATTTACCTACGATCATGCAAAAAACAATTGTCAATATGTACATACTGGCTTAGCAAAAAGCATAATTCATACGAAGTTCAAAAATCTCTTTCCCAATTAGAGTCCACCACATAGTTTTAAATTTTTAGTATCATACAAATATTAACAAAATTCCGCCAAAACGTAATCATTTATATTATTAAATTCTAATGCTTCAGTATTCTCAATTTTATGTTACAAATTGACAAAAAAAGAAAACAAATGAAAAAATAGGCATACTTATTAAATCTATAGGCCTGAACTACAGGTTCTATATGCATGTACGCATTTTGGATCGTCATAAGGTACATATTTAATTTTAGTTTATTTGATAAGTTTCGTTTACTATGCTGAATATTGAATCCTATCGGAGATATTTGTATATCATGCAATAGCTATAAACTCCTACTTCTACATATAGCAACAAACGCAAAGGAAACAACTGACACCATCGTGCATTCCAATTCGTCAAGAAAATAAAAGTTGAAAGTACAAATACATCAACTGAATTCTAAGATATTATGGTACCCGTACGTTTCTCGTGCATTTATGCATGTATTCTCGTAATAGATGGTTCCATCTGAAAATCAAAATTAAAACCATAAGTAAAGGTTGAAACGTTGGTTTATGATGATGACGATTTTGACAACTGTGAGAGCTCACTGACTCGAAGACGACACGAATACATTAATTCCGAATCAAAGAATCATACTTTTTGACTGTGACACTGCGATGCCCTCTATATCAAAACAAGGTCAGACCATACACATTACTCTGCTAAACAATCACGGCATACATATCGATTAGTGCTAATAATATATCTTCTCTTTGCGGACCATAGCCTGAGCAAATATGATAGTTATATCACTGTTTTAGATTAGAAGATATTCGTATGATCTAACCAATAGCTTTTTCGATATGAGAAACAAGTGGTAAGAGAAATGAACAACACAATGAAGTAATCATTTGCTCTGAATGATGTAAAGCTGCTATAATAAAGTTGAATACACACAATAGAAGTTAGGCAAAGAAAAAGTGAGTAGGCATTTAGTAATTGGATTCCTAAATTGGCACATAGCAAACATATCTCAAAATTACAGATACAATACATGACGGGAAAAACATAATGGTGAAACATGACAGAATTTTCGTTGTATTCTGGATCACTTCCGAATATTAATTTCACGAGTTTGCATGTTGCGAAAGGCGTTGATTTTGATAACAAAACAAATAAACACATCTTTAGGATGATCCGCGAATGTCATTGGCAAAGGTGATTCTCGGTATTGATTTTCTTTGCGTATTAAACATTGATAGTATTGTTAAAATATAAACAACACTAACTCACTGTATCATTCCAGGCTTTCATACCGATCACAATATTCAAATAATAGAGTAATGACATGATTTGAACTCGTAATGAAAGCTACTCTGACAAAACTGCAAATCTGTCCTAAAGGATGTTATATAAATCAAGAAAGCCACCATAAACAAACAAAGTCACAAACCAATATGATATTTCTCTTAATTTACTATGTAATTTTCAGGACTGGAAAAGATGTGACGTTTTAATAAGTGCATGATCTGAAGGTAACTCTTGTTACATTGCCAAATTTGTAAAGAAACACTGTCTTGCATTACAATTTGTCATTCAATATATCCAACAAGTAGTATCGATGCAAAGAGCAGAAGAATGGATGCGTTTTGAAAATATAATATTGTGCTGTTTGAAATTATGCATCTTTGAAAAATCATTAAAACTTGATAAAAAATGTTCTAAGATTAGAAATTTCATTACGTCTAATGAGTTACAAACGAACAACAAATCGATTTACATTAACCAGAGTT
>JAECUM010060856.1:0-31667 GCA_016617855.1 Megalonaias nervosa
CAGTTAACACATTCACTGAAATGATTTCGAAATCCAAACTTTCATCTAATTCCACAAAGAATTCAAGAAATCTGCCACACTCATGATTTTGACATTAGGT
Organism: Megalonaias nervosa; assembly: GCA_016617855.1. NCBI lineage: Eukaryota > Metazoa > Mollusca > Bivalvia > Unionida > Unionidae > Megalonaias > Megalonaias nervosa. The sequence goes on from JAECUM010060856.1 coordinate 101, forward strand.
GATTATGAATACAAAAGTGTATGTACTTACGGGTTAATCCACCAATAGAGAATCCTTGACAAAAATGAAGACTCTGTTTCTGGACATTGGTTCTGAAAAGTTTAACCTCAAGGTCATATCGATAATGTCTAATACGATTATTAAAATACTATATATATATATATATATATATATATATATATATATATATATATATATATATATATTCTGCATTTCAAGTATTTCGATAATTGTGGGGAAACTTTCCACCAACATATTGAGGCTCACGAATACAGAACAACATATAAGTCTGCTTGCTTGCATCTAAACCTGTCTCTCTGTCTCTATGTATGTATGTATGTATGTATGTATGTATGTATGTATGTATGTATGTATGTATGTATGCATGGACATCTTCATGTATGCATTGTAAATGTATATTGCGATCAGATTCTAGAGAAAAATTACCTGTTTATCTATTTCGTTCTGCACCGGTCTTTCTCCAAAACTGTGTAGGATCAACTGTACTATTATACTGCCGTAGTGCAGGAAAAAGAGTACAAAACGGACTGCATCTGCACGGTATATCTGGTGGAGAATTAAAAAACAGACTTGTCAAATACTCTACGGGAAATAAAAAATAAGATATGAATCATTGGAGACACCATTATATTATGGATATTTGTATGCAATCATAATGCATTATATCTCTTTCTAGTATGCTGCGAACTGGTGATATTAATTACTAGTTACAAAAATAAGTTAGTTGAAATCAGATGTGTTCCATGTGTCTCTGGTATGTGAGGAATTGGGATAATCCATGGACTTGCAGTTATAAGAAGAACATTGTGTTGCTTTTAAATAAACTTATAGAAAGACGTTGCTAAGGGAACAACGTTAAAACTGTGCTGAAGATATTATATGATTGAAATTGTAAAGCCAGAATGTGTTTATCAGTTTCAAATAAGGTTCATTACTTAAAATACATGATGCAATTGAACTCTGTTCTGGTTCAACATAAACTTTCTTTTGAATACATCGAAGCAGCGAGGAAGATACCACAACATCTGTCGTTTTTGCAATTGATGTCACATACAGGAATGGTCGATTCTACGATAATAAATTTAACAATATCATCTGGTGAGTAGAACTCCACCAATCCACGCTAATGTATTAAGATATCAGCGATTAGGTGACTAAGGAACAAACATTTTATAAATTGATATCATTTAGGTGATAATCTTGTCGTTTAGAATGATAGTAAGTTTTAACAGAGCACAAATATAAATGTCATCATGACAACTATATGATAAACATATTTCCTAAATTTAAAGTTACTCATTTTCCTACATTAGAAAAGAAAGCGATAGCTTATATCTTGCTCTGAAATAAAGAATGTACTAAACGTATATGCTTAATTTATAAGGACAAAGTTTGAGAACTGCATTCACCTTCTCCCACAACGTTTGTATTAAAACATCCCAAAAGGGCCTAATTGTGCGAAAAGAGGTGATGTTTCAAAACCAAAATTTCCAAAGATCCTGGCAAATCGTTTTAATTATTACACTATGAAAGAGATCCTTATTTCCTTATCTATCACTTATTTTAAGCATGTCTCAAAAGGTTACCAGAGATTTTATACTAACTTTATCTGCAATAAAGCCATAAAAATTGATAGCTTCTCCAAAGGTCAGCAAAAACCAAAACATCCAGAGAACACCCGAAGTTACTAGTCCCTTTGCTCACTCTAGATGAATTATCACGAGAGACAAAACCTGAAGGAAGGAGATAAAAAATCCATGCTCATAGAAAGAAATAAATTAATGTATATTAATATTTCAAAGCGTAAAGATGAGGGAAAATACCTGAATAATAACTTAACATGATAACGTAATACAAACGAAAATCAGAGAGGCTTCAAAGAATATTAAAAATAGTCGTAGTGTCTTTGTAGACCTGATAGCATGCACGTTGAAGGAAAAACAAATAGTATGTGTTTTGTTATGAATATTCTGTGCGATGAAACTGACAAAAGAGAAAGAAGATGAACAATTAGAAGTACAAGAAACGACTTTGATAAGCAGTAAATAATAATACGAATGGATACAGGAAGGGCATAATGCTTTTTCCGTCATCGACATTTTGCTATTTAGACACCAAAATTGAATTTCATACATTGATTTGTGCTATAATATATCACTGAATTAACGATTAACAATAACGGATATGCGAGAAAGAGGAAACGAGCCTTAGCTGACAATTTAAATCTGCCCCGCTTTTAATGCAGATTTTCTCAAAAAAGGGCTCGGAAACTTGTGTGCTTCAAGAATTGTTTTCATTTCATTTTGTCTGACTATTGCAGATGTGTCTAGAACGTACATATCCACCCTCGGTAAAAAAAACAAAAAACTATATGGTATTAATTTCCGGGCAAAATCTTATGAAAACGCCATTCTTAGAACTATATTATTATTAGTTGGTCACTGTATAATTCAGGAGCTATAATTGCATATCTACGTTGTTGTTGTATGTGTAGACTCTGGTAAAATACATTAGAAGATTTTTAAATTCCACGGAGAGGCAACTCCAGATCTTGTTTTGAATGGGACCTTATTTAAGTGACACATAAATTATACATGGGAAAAACGAATAAGAAATAAAGCAAGTCTTTAAGAGATTTTGTGCAATAAATGTTCTCCTTTTTTAACAAATACTTACTCTTTAAGAGTATATGATGTCACGAGCTCTATTTATGTCGCAATATAACATACGTTATGTCAAAACGTTACTTAGCAACCTACTAGTAATTGGGGGAATATATTTATATATTCAAATGGCCTTCTTCCATGTATTGTTTGGGTGTTGTAGACACTTTTCTGAAGAACATTTGAATTCTCATAACAGAAAAATATAGCAGAACCTACAGAGTTAAACTTGATGTCAATGAAAACTAAGAAATATATACAGATGCTAGGTCCATATTCATCCTTTCTTATTCATTACCTCTCTCACCATTTGATCATAAGGGTTCTACAACTCTTGCCTTGGAAATTGTTGAACATATAATACTAACTGTTTCCAACAACCCGTTCTCCGTTCTTGTTTGATATAAGATTTTTAAAAATATTATTTATAATGCTTTAATCATTACTCTATACAATAACTATATTTATACTACATTCGAGTTATAACCGATCAAATGTAAACCTTGACATCAAGCAAAATTATGCCATGTTTGAGAACAAATGAGCTAACACATTCATCTTGTCAGATAAAGGAGAAAAATCCAGTTTTCTTGAACGAAAAACTCAAAGGAAAAGATGCACAGAGATTATAATCCTAAATAAAAGTACGTTTTAAAAAGTATGTCATTATGAACATGAAATATATTGAAACAAAATGATAATTAAAGTAAATAAAATTAACGCAGATTAATTTACAGCTCAATTCATGCTTACAAATGTTGCAGCCTTGACGCACCCAGCGAAAAGCAAAATGCTGCCTAAGTTCGTCCCAGGGATTTCCTCACTGGAATATGTTATCAGATTCACAATTGACAGCACAAACAGAAATACGGAGAAGATCTGCAAGAAAAGCAAACGAATGTGTCGCATCTATGAGCCTTCTCTGAAACTTTAGATTTTAAATACAACCAAATATTTGTTCTCATATGGAGGATCAAAAAAGAGAAATTACTTCTCCAGTTGTATGCCTACAGATAAGTCTTTGTTACGAATCGTTAAGAAGACATGATGCTATTTATCTCACATTCCAGACGAACAAGCAATATTTTGGACAAAACGAACTTAAAATGTTGTATTTAACGTTCTTTTCAGCAATGATTGCATAAATCCATTCGATTACCCATTATTAAAAATAGAGAAACTAGTTTAAAACTAGCTAGAAAAATGGAGAAGAAAACATTATAAGTAGGAAAATTCTCACGTTACCTACAAAGGGTGACAATAAGAAAACTGTAACAAAGAAATATAGATCATAAAACAGGTTTGTGATGAATGGATAGCCTATTAAGGACTGAATAGTTATAACTAAATATTGTAGGAGTAGGGTGAGTAGCATTCATGACTATACACTTATATCAAGCGCAAAAATGTACAGTCACCTATTAGAATCATCGTTAACAAAAATGTGCAAATCATTCTGAAGCAGTCGTCGTTTCATTAATGAGACCATTTTCTATAGAACTTGAAAGGATACAAAAACTGGTTCAACAATTGTATTATATAAGACATCGAAACTTTTTATTGTTTCAAAAGACTTAAAAACTGTTTATATTTTCATAATTTCATTTACAAAACTTTTAACCAAGTATAATTTTAATAGTTAAATGACGTCAAAACACTTAAATAATGGGCATATTTTAGAGCACTTCAAAAGGGTTTGCCCATTTCTAGTAATCTTAGACTTTTTTCCACAATGTTATTGATTAAAGAAGTAATTCGTAATACTCGTTTGCATTTTCTCTTGCACGAGATAGCCGTACCTTAAACATGAGGTGAAACATTAACATGATATCGAATCTGTCAGACGACAGTAATTTTAAAGCAAACTAAAACATTTCCCACTATTTTTCATTCCTATATTACACATTAAAGTCACGAAATTATACGTATCATTTAAGAGATAATGTTTAAACCCTGTTTACTTGTTTATCGAAAGATATATTACCGTATATTAACTAAATTGACAAATATGCTGTAAAAAATAATATGGATTTGTTAAAGCAATATTATCCTGGTCGAAAAGTTTTCAAAATACAAAAGATCTTCGTTAGATCAATTAACCTTTATTTAAATGAGGGCAAAGACTCAATTCTTGTCCGTGCTGTTTTGTAAAATATGGAACGGTTACGCTTGGCTAACTGAATCGTTTCTCTTTTAAGAATGAACTGTACAAAAATAGATAAAGAAAATAAAAAGAAACCAACGGAAAAAATCTTCCAAACTGATTAAGTCTATCGTGATGAAAAATGGTGGTGTATTGTAATTAAAGTTACGAATGCGATTTTGACTTAAGCAAACATTTTTTGCACATGACATTAATAATAGAGATAGCAAATGCTGAAGACCTGACCGTTTTTATATATACCTTTATGCTTTTTTACCGTGGTTCGACTTGCGAATTAGAACCGTCTTTGGTCTTTGAATGAGGAAGGTATCACATTATAGTTAAAAAGACTGATTCCAAGTCCAGTAAACCACTTTTCTAACCACTTAAAAAACAAACCTAAGTTGCAGTTGCCGTCTGTTTTCATGAGATTTGCTATCGTTTAATATCGGATTTATTCGGAAACTCTTATATTATCCAGTTGGTTCAGCAAAGGATCCGTAATCCAGAGGTTGTGGCTTCAATACCCACCTCGACTATCCTGGGTCGGCTGCTTTGTGTTTTTTTTCCTCGGCATGATATAGCCAATAGTGTGTATAAAATGTTGTACTAAGCAAACAAAGCAAATGTCTATCAATTTCTACATTAGATAATTATCAAATCGAACGGAAAATAAGACAAGGGAAGTTAAGATGCGTCTACTACATTACCAAAGTCACAAAGCAGGATGGTAAAATCTAGATGATGTTATTTACATTGTTGCATAAAGAGAAAACAACAATTGTAGAAAACTCTCGATGCGATTAGCGTTCGTAGAAAATACTCTCATGACTTATTACCGTTTTAGATATGCTGAGGCATGTGAGACGAATAGTGGTACCGTTTGTCTTTGCATGAAGGTAGTATATGTAGACAGGTAGCGTGAGCCATAGCCAGCCGCAAGGAATCAGCATCAAAATCTCATTCTGGAATGTCGTTATTCATAAATTAATTTTAATTAATGTTATTATCAGTTTAATAGTAAAGAAATAGAAATAATATAAACAATAACTTAAATCAAGATTTAAGTGGTATTCTGCTGTCCAGAAAAGCTGGGTTTTTAATAGAATTTACACTCCAAAACTGTGCAACAGCAATACTCTCCACCCTAATTTATATCGCAACAGAAGAGATTTAAATCATTTTCTTCAGCAGTTTTGCAAAACCAGTTTATAAATTTGAAGGAGCTGAGTTGGGAGTGGATGAGTCCTGAATAACTATTTTCTGAAGAACTGAACATTTACCTAATCAGTTACGTTTACATTTTCGAGTAGAAGGTCTTTGAATCAAATTGCAGGAATTATTTTAAACAATCCGTGATGTATACATCAGATCAAAAATAATTATACACAATGCAACAGAATAGATACATTTTTATCAGACATAAACTTTGTATGACTATTTTGGCATTAGCAAGTAATGGTGAATTACATCAATGGCAACCTTTAGAAAAATTAAAAGAATGGTTCACAACACACTCCCCTCTAGAAACTATGTTCATATATGTTACAAACGTTTGTATTTAAAAACAGTTTTCTATTATTATTCTGACACCTGCCCGGTGTTGTTCTGCATTATAAGCCTGACGGTGAATATGTCCTGTTTGGACACTATAAAAGCTGTCTGAATTTCAGGTAAAGGTTACAGAAATAATTTGAAAATAAATATCTGGCAGTCAAGAATTTGAAACCAGAAATAAACTCTCTAATTTTAATTAGATTACTAGTTTGCTTACATGGCATTTCTCCAATATTAAGTAAAATACACTCATATAGATCTATAATCAGTTTGACTTGTATAAATATATTTCGTTTATCCCTTTAAGTGTTATGAAGATAAACCTATAGAAGAATATGTGTTTGGTGTTTACTGCTGTATCGGTGTTTAAAAGTCATCTTATCAGTGGAGATACCTATCAAACACATCAATGTTCGATAGGCTGGTAAACAACGAAGGAAGTGCCACAACTTGCTGGCATATACAATTGTCAGCCGCCAGATTAAAGAATTCAGATTTGGTTATGGATGGTATTGTTCAAAGGTTAATCCATAAGACAAATATACAACCGCTGTAAATAATGTAAAGAAGTAGAGATAGGAAAATTGGTATTTTATGCGAGTTAGGCAGGAGAGATGTCTCAAATGAAAATTTCTCTCTTTACAAGCATAGTTGCACAACCACATTCTTGTATTAGATGCATATCGAAGACTCGGGTATGAAACCCATTACAGATGACATTTGTTCTAGATATCCCAGAGTGAACAGAAATACAGTTTATGGTAGTAGATATATAGCCAAGAGTGTCGTATCTAGGAGGTTATTTAATGATTAACTTTAAAGAATATAAAACTTTCAGTGCAAGTGAAGACACGTTTACCCAAATATTATGTACTATTAATTCAAACCAAAACCTTGCGTAACGTTTGACCAAAACATAGAAACTGTAGACAATGGGACATCATAGATAATTAGAGCTCCCTTAATCTTGGAAAATTAAAATGAAAACAACATTACTCGGCTGGGATGGACTGATTCAATCTCTAAGGTATAATGTACCAACAAGAAACTGTGGTTCACTTTTCATATTTGACCGACCATTAACCCTTTCCAGATTACATATCATTGTTGTCCATTCCCTAGATAATGCATCAATTGTTAGTTGTTGTTACATCAAACAGCAAGGAGACGGCCTGGTGGTTCCACAGAGCTCATAAATAAGTTTGGTAAGAAACACAAGACGGAATTCAAAAACAATTTCATGTATCAAAACACCAGTTCTGCTAGTGAAAGTGTGCACAAATTAATTCTTTTTGGGGAAGGTTCCAACATGATACCAACCAATTCCACAAAATCTGAAACAACATAATGTATGAAGTCTCAAACTGACTTCTTTTCGTTTGTTTTTATTCTTTTTATTTTTATTTGGTTTATATGTTTATTATTGTGTTTGTTCTATTTCGATTGTATCTGATTCATAATATTGATCCAAGATAAAGCTTGTTTGTCAAATTCGACCGATGTTTTTAACGCACTCTTTTACACTGGTGGTATGTACTATTTTTAAACGAAAGTCGGACATAATACTTTTCAAAATATGGAGATAATGGCAATTGTACATCATGTACAACTAGGGCTTGCTTATACAGGCACAATGAACTCTCAGTACAAGCAAAGGATGCACATAATTTTTGACAAAATTTGAGACTGTGGAAATTGATACATATTAAACAGGATGACATGTTTATGAATTAACTTGAATTATCAATACAAACTAAGGATGCACATAACTAGAGACAAAAACAGGGGCACTGTAGACAATGGTGTTTCATAGGCACTTTGGATTCGCATTACCTTGCAAACTGAAAAGGAAGACAAACATTATGAGACTACGCACAAGCATTTTATACTAGGAGATGGTAACGCATCGCAATGTCACACAAATCCTAACACGTGCCGATACCCGTGGATCATTGACAAATACGACCGCTGGCAAACATGTGAGCATCACGTGATTTACAAATACATTGACAGCTTGACGGAGTCTAAGCCTAATCACTGTCAAATATGCTACTGCCACTATATATTTTAATACAAATTCACAGTTAGGTAAAGTCGACATCAAATAATTTGATATGCTATGCTAATGAGTAGGTGTTATTATATGATACGGCAATAGGTCCGTTGTTGTTCTTTATTATAATATTGGACGGATCCGTGACCCTTTTCTGAATCAAAGGTTGATAGCATCATGAGTACTCCTTCCCTTCATAATACATGAACTGTTAATTGCTACTCCATACAGTAAGATGACATCTTGATGGTTCTATATTTGTACATATATGGAGTACAAAATTAAGCTCATGTGTCAAGAGATATTTTGTGATATTTCAGATGTGTTTAAATTTAAACTATCAGTCTGTTCCACAAAGCATGAATCTTTATATCTTTCATGTTATTTCAAACTTAATCATCTTTGTCATTTTTGTTGTTATTGTATCTGGTTTTTATTTTTGTCATAGTTATGAGAAATGAAAAATTGTTTGTTGAACTCTATCCGATTATAAAAATTCGCATATTTACAATACAATATAATACAACACATTTAATCAATATTTCAGGCCACCGGCCAATAATATATATATATATATATATATATATATATATATATATATATATATATATATATATGCATAATATAACGTCAGAACATAGCGCACACTACGACCCATAACTTCACAATGCCACTTTTGTATCATCTAATTTATCTTTATGATTTCATTAATATCTCTAATATTTGGCTAAACAAAACAAAACAAAACCGATATGAATATGGTACTTTCTTCACCTGTAGTGCATCTACAGCGATTATTTTCATAAAGATTCTTTAACATCATATAAAAACTATAGGAATAACCGTTATGATCCACGTGCATTAAAAGTAGCCAACATTTTACAACCGTGTATAATAAGTAAAATATACAAGGGGTCTGCCACAGTCTCCAGCTACATCAACAATATTTGTTGAGGATAAGAGATTAAGATACTGTTTGGAATCCTCGTGTATTCATATGATTATTTGTGGACCCAGAATTATGTACCATGACACTAAACTGGTTTAACTATGCCGTCTAAAATTTTGAAAACAAAAACGACTAAGCAGCCAAACGTACGCTAAATATATAAAAATGCTTTTAACAGACTTGGGCTTATAAATAATATTTATCATCTTCATACCACAAACTTATTTTGGTATTCAAAGCCTTACTAAGACTCGTACGCACTGCATCTGTTAGCGACCTCTGTAAGTGTTGGGATCTTGAACTGAGCCTTCCTTAAAGAGTAAACAAGTTATGACTTTGTCTCATTCTTCTGGAAAAATACCAGAGTCAAATAGTTTGATAAATAGAATCAGTAAGAAGGGAAACTATTCAACACTTTTTACCGTTCTAGCATGAATTATCTTAATATTAATTCGTCTCCAAAGCATTCAGCAGAGTATTGAGAATACGCCTATGAGTCATAACTACTACTAATGATACTACTACTACTAATACTACTGCCGATGCTACTACTTCAACTACTACTACTACTACTGCTACTATAACTACTACAACTACTACAGCAATAATCATATGAGATGTGTTGTTATTTTATCTTGCAGAAGAGAGTTGCTTGTTTCTAGTCTATGACAGAAAGACATGAACAACCCATTTAACTGGTCGAATTCTGCAGCAAAATTGGAGATCTTGCATTACCATGTGTGGCTTTTATTGTTTGCATTTTTACATTGAGCTTTGTCAAATAACAACATTTGCAGTTAAAGTGAAGCTATAGGACAATCAATAAATATATTGCGTCAAGTTCGGGTAAAATATTTACTTTTACTTTACAATACACTAAATTCATATCTACTCCCTATTTATACTTCATATTTACGTCGACCATCAATAATAAAGGTTAGCTTCCAGTCCAAAAATGTAAAATGTTGTTCAAAAACAAAAAATGAGGGAATAGCCGGGGTCGGTAAATAATTAACGCTTGGAATTGTGACCAAAATGGTACAGGTTCGAATCCTACAATTGGATCCACTATTGTTGGCTCATGTGGCGCGACCGAGGTCATGGCACTTTAATCGCCTCGGCAATAAATAATCCACTTGTTTTGCAGTGCGATAAAACACCAAGCCAAACAAAATAAATTTTGCTCCGGAATATGCTTTATCAATGTTTTGCAAAATGGGCCAGGGAAGACCTTCGTCTCATTTTTTATCAAGATCTCTCCTCCAAAACATTTTTTAACATACTATTCTATTGTAGAACAGACAACTAATTTTAAAACGACAACACTTGTTTCCAGCCACTTTGTTGTAGCAACGGATATGTCGCTTTGAAGATCCTCTCATTAATTTAGAAAAGTGGTCTATTTCCGATTGTCGGCAAACCAATGCAATTTGATTTTACATCTGATACCCACTTATATATATATATATATATATATATATAACTCATTTTCGAACAATAACAGCTAAGGGAAAATCACAAAGAATGGCAACTTCATTGCAAAATCAATATATAAGTAGGTGTGCATGTTTTGTACGAGGAAATTGCCGTCCGAATCGGAACCTGAATATTTCTTACTAAAGATAAAATTTATCATCAAATAAGGTTGTTCTTACGAAAAAAAAAATGTTGTTTCAACTGACTGTAAATAATCAGTTGTCAACAATATGAGAGAATGTTATTTTTTTGTTCATTTCTCAGCTATATTTATTTAATTTTCAATTCATCGATGTATAACGCATGATTTAAAGGTAGCATGAAACGTATGGTTCCTCTACCCTACTGACTTGACTTCTGTTTAACTTCTGAATATGTTCTCTATTTCAGCTAGGAGTACATTTCCATGGAAGTAGCAATTAACAGCGTTGCTAACTAGGCTTCAATTTCCCCCACTTTTGTTTTGCTAGTGAAAATGTTCTTTTCTAAATAAAAACAGTACAAGTGATAAATAGTGATTTTGCATTAATATTATGCAACCAGAGGAATAGCTAAACAAAATTACCGAATACAAAACATTAACATTGATGTGAGGGTGCAGATATGAAGTTAAAAATGACATAATGCCAGTGTAGTATACGGATAAGCATGAATATAACCAAAACAGAAATTAGAAGACCGATATAATACTTAAATTACATTCTCTTGACTATTTGAATAGAGTTGTGTGGAAGAATAGGACTTACTCAGGTAACAATTAAACTCTGCAACAGTATAGCAGCAACGTTGGCAAGATGATCTGGTGAATGTGCTAGAATATTGCTACAACGTTGTTGTTTTATGTCGTGGTATAACATTCCTAAAACACCTTGAAACATTGAAAGAAGCAATTGGAAACAATGGAGAATGAAATTACTTTGTGAAACAGTTATATCCTACAACAATAAAAACAGTCAAAGTCTGCAAATAAGCAATGCAAAAAACTTACCTAAATATATATAGCGTCACCTCACATAAATCGTCGTCCAAAAAAAGTTTTTAACAGATTAAGTTTTCAATCGTTTTATTACATCGTCTGCAATCGTATTATGCCTTATAGAAATGCATAAAGGCATGCATATGAAGTATTAATGGTCTTCCTTAACTGGACATTGCTTACCTGTACTGACTAAAAGTTTGTTTTCAAAAAAGGAAAACAATTTCAGATTTAAAAATTCAAAATTAAAAATATAAAACAATTTTAGATTTAAAATTCAAAACTAAAAATATAAGGAAAGTGATGCAATAATTCTGAAAATATAAACGGTCATTGATATATACTAAATTACAATTGTCTATATGAGTTGGTTTGTTCAGAAACACGTAAGGAACCTCTAAGGGTAAATGGCCATACAGCAGGGTCAACAAAATTAAACTCAAATTTTCTTAATTCAAAAACTGGGGTACAAAAACGAAACTTCCTAAATTTCATGCAATATTCAGATTATCTAATTATGAAGGAGAACATGCCTTACGAGCATGTTTCCTAAGATCAAGCAGTTATGTCTACCTGTTTCAGTATGGTTTACACGCAAGTATTTGTTTGCTGTTAATGACACGAACACCTGTTTAGGAACCATAGACAGGCAACAAAATTACTTGATAAATATCCCTTGGTCAATGCATATGTTATGTAGTTTTGTTACCAAAACATTCACGCTTAACACGCCAGATATATGGACATCTGCTTTTAAGACCACAAAAGGGAGTGTGATAACAAACAATAACAAGGACCACAGTTTCTACTTTTATTTTTTCATTTTCTGTTCATTCTCTGGGCGTTAAAAAGATTTTGTATCAGAATCTGCATCCTTATCAACAAGGTCATTTTGAGATGTCTTTCAGTTCTACAAGGAGCTCCTGCAAATTAAAAACCAATGTTATTGCTCGAACGTAGACACACATCTCAGCACTGTTTACATATCTAACGGAATAGTAAAAAAATATAATGAAACTTTCTTCACTGTACTTGTGTTTTCCTTGTATATATATATATATATATATATATATATATATATATATATATATATATATATATATATATACTCTGTTTGACTGTTTATTCTATGTTAATTAGAGACATAAATGGGTGTTAACTCGTTTTAGACTCAGTTTTAATAATAAACCTATTCACAAGTTTGGGATCATTTTCTTATTGAAGTATTGAGTCAGGGGATATATGGGTTGAATTTCAACATAAGTCAGGTATTATGAAATAAGTCACATGAATGAATTGCGACATAGAGTCGTAATAGAGTTGTGGAAATGCATATAAAGAGGAAATGTAACACTTCTGATTCCAATTTCCTACTACTGTTTTTGTTTTGTATACGTCTGCATATGTGTTTAATGTTATATTTGGGTGTAATGTGACATCAATCCTTTAAATCAATTATTCTTTGGAATTACAAAGTGTTCATATTACGGCCTGGACTAAAATAACATTTTGGGATTATTGTGAATTCATTAAAAGGAGTTTGGACAATGCCATTGTGATACATCAGGAGTCTTGATACTTCAGCACATTTAACTTTCTGTTGTTGTTGTAGGGTTTAACGCCATTTTTCAGCACAAGATAGGCTATGCGTGGCGGCCAGTATAAATGGTGGAGGAAGAACTCGGGAAAACCTCGGAAAGAACCACCGACCCACGAGACGCTACTGGCAAGCTTTCTTACATACCACATTGGCCGAAACCGAGACATGAACCCATGCAGACAGAGGTGAGATGGCAGTGATCCGTAACAGTGAGCTCTTTAGAACACTCGGCCACTCAAGGCCCCCAGCATATTTAAGGATATTCAGCATATTCGAGACCCGGAATTTGTTAGGAACACTTTATTCTTTTGGATTTGTGATCAGATAACTTTTTTGTGACTATTTAGGACTTAATTTGCAATACTGTATGTTTCTCTTAATTCTTCATTTTATAAGGTAGAGAATTAAAATATTTGCTAACGTTTACAAAACTTGCTAATTTTCCTTCTTTCTATCACTTAGATTAAGACCATAGAGCCATAACACTCTTAATATATTTAAACAGGGATAGACGTCAACTTTCATAAGAGTTGATTGGGGCAAGTGGATGGTCAAAGTCATTTATCACAGAGTAGAATCTACTTATCCAAATAAATTATTTCAATCAAACTCCATGTGGACACACTTGCCAAATCAGACAAGACGGGTCTTAAATTTTGTTTGGTGTCCTAACACAAGTTATGATTGTTCGGGCAAAAAGACAACGTTCAGTAATATCTACAATCTAGAAACACAAATATTATTGGATGTAAAGACAAATAAAACCATACTTTCACAAAGGAACAACTCGAATGTCTAACCTTGTACTTTTCGCCCCTCGTTCGATTTGGGAATACTTCTGAGTCTTAGATGTTACCTCTTCAGCTTCACTGGCCTTGGTATTTCCATTCCTTCTGAAGTATGTTGCTGCAAGAGTTACAATTACGTTTTGAATTAAGTTTCACTAGAATGGAGAAATCGAATTTTTATAGCATTTATCAATAAATTAGTATTTGTCAAATACGTTCTATGATATTTAGTCTCCAGATATTTTACACATACATAGCTGCAGTACATACCGGAACAGAAAACAATAGAGCCATTTCCATTCGTTTAAATATATGTGGCTCGTAAAATTAATAATAGAATCTGTAAACTATAGCGTATTTATTTATCAAGACCCTTTAGACTATTTCCACAAGAATTTCCATCATTCTGCGGATGCAATCCTAGATATAGTAACCACTAAAGGATAATAATAATAATAATAATAATAATAATAATAATAATAAGAAGAAGAAGAAGAAGAAGAAAATGAGGTGTAATAATAATGATAATATCCTTTATCTATTAATGTTGAAAAAATATGTTTAAAAATAGATTTTGTCTGTGGTTCTGCATGCAAACACATTTGTGCAAGAAAACGTACCATGGTCAATTATGAAGCTGAAACTTTTGATGGTAAATACCACCTTCTGTTTGAAACAGGCGAAATTCGCTGACCAAAAAAGGGATTTATGTAAGAAATAAACGTAGGGTTTGAGAACATATTGGGCTCTTTTGAGCATCCCGTAAATTGTCGGCCCAATATTTAATTCAGTTGGTCATAGACCGGAATAACTTAAGGGAGGGGGCCTGAATTTGCCCACCATGAAAATAACTAACCTGGAAAATTATTGGTATGAAAATGTGAAATGGCAGACTTGCAAAATGCATTCACTGGAACATGACAGACTCATTGAAATGTTGGAAAATGCGCGCACTGAAAAATTGAAAATGAAGACATGGAAAGGCATTGCATGGGCGGGAAATAACATATACATCTCTTCATACAGCACCGAAAAACTCAAAAATGAGAGACAAGTACCACAACAGACAATGCACAAAGTGGAAAATGACAGACAAGTACCACAACAGACAATCCACAAAGTGGAGAATGACAGACAAGTACCACAACAGTCAATGCACAAACTGGAAAATGACAGACAAGTGCCTTAATAAAAATGCACAAACTGGACAATGAGAGTCAAGTACCATAACAGACAATGCTCAAACTGGAAAATGACAGACAAGTAACATAACAGAACATGCACAAACTGGAAAATGACGGACAAGTGTCACAATAGAAAAACGTTTTCAAAAGAATGGAGAGACCAATAAAACAGTGGGAAAAGCATGCTCTAGAAAATAACAAACACATGAATACTGAAAAATGCAGACAGTGGAGAATAACAAACACATTAAATAATATGAAATACGTTTTGCTGCTATAGGATAAAGGATAAGATTAATTAATAGAAACACTAATGTGATGATGATATGATGACAGAATAATACTAACAATAATAAGGACGTTTATTCGGATGACAAAACCCAACCATTCATAAAGACCTCTTAACATATTGTGGTTATGTAATGTTTATAACATAAACATACTGGCACATATGCAGGGGCATGTTGGTGGCGTGATGTTTTCATTTTGATATGAATCTAACCGCCATCGATAAGCTTGTGTCTCATTTATTGACGCTGTCAAAAATATTGAACATGATGTTAGGATTGATTATCATATGCTATTTTTCCTATCATCAACAATAGTTCGATTATTAACCGTATGGACTCTCTCAAAGCTTTGCCTACTCGAACCGTAAGGAGATTGGTGACTAAGAGCAACCAGTGCAATATTTACATAAATGTGTACTTATCCCGTTCTAAAAGTTTATTTTACCTAGACCTAACAGTCCCCCGATGATACTGTTTACTATATTGTCCGGGTTATCTATTTCTTCATTAATGTAAAGTCCACCAAACTGAAAGACCAGTTAAGGGTACTAGCTCATATTTTGCAGGTAAATTGTATAATGTAATATTTATAATGTGGCTTAACAAAGATAAGGCCCATTGATGATCTGCATGTGATCGTATGAAATACATTCCAGTCTTCTGATATATATGCAATTCTGGACACTTGGACGAACATGCCGATGCTTTCTAACATCACGTTCTTATAGAGACAGACAAATATATAGACATAAACACTAAAACATGCATGTTACTCTTCCTTAAATATAAAAGCAATGATAAATGAATGGAAAATGAACAGTAAAACGAACGATGAATTAACATGGAATGAACTCAAGAACGAACGACAAGAGCTATATGTTAAGCGATGCAGAGTCAACATAATCAATTCTAAACCATAAGTTACGCACTGCTGACCATAAACGATAAGTGATAACCAATAGACATTGAAGAAAACCAACGAAAGCACTAATACAATATCAGCATTTCCTTCAAATATACTGTTTATTTATCACAACTGTGCATCCAAAAATGCAATTACAATTGCAATAATTGTAATTCCATTTTTGAAGTACAAACGTATTTTCGAGCCTGTACAAAGAGTTAAGAACGTATCGAACGTGGAAAAATTAAATGTGTCGCTGAAGTTTTATAATATGGTAGAGATAGTAGAAACAATTCTATGCAAAATGAAATCACAGAATCAATTGTATCAATAGTTCATGCATTTTGTGATTAACTATAACATTACAATCTCTCAACAAACTGACGGTTTCAGCTTTTATAGAATAGTTATCAGGTGCCATTCTAGTCGAGAAAAAGATATATTGGTATGCATCCAGTATTAACAGAAATGCGTGGAGAACATGCAAGCGAAATGCACGAATCGTAATACCTAATTCGCAAATGTACTGGCACAGACTCTTTGGCCCTAAACTATGTAACACCAAGACGCAAAGTCAACAAGCTTTGTAAAATTAGCAATTTATTTTCTTAGAAAACAAAGTGAACTTGAAATGGACTTACAGCATTGTGTATTAAGTCCCAAATAAACCTAAATTTTTAATCACAAACAAAAATGATAAAATATTCCGTATAAATTATAATAGTCTTTAATGTGTTGATATACCAATAGTCTTGAATGAGTTGATGTACCAACAGCCTTGACGTATCTAAGTGTTATAATCCATAATGTCTTTGAACGAATTCACAATAATCCCAAAATAGTGTATAAGTCCAATGAATAATTTAAATGAACGATTCCTCTCAAAACATATCCCAACATATGTAAGAAATCTGATCATAGATTCCCAAAGACTCGTATTAAAAACAAGAATGAATAAGTTTATTTATCACAGCCTTATTTAAAAATCTAAGACACAACAAAAGGACAAGAAGATTAGAAGTTTTTGTAAATAAGGCTAGACTTTAAACTCAAATATTAGTAAACAACTTATTTGTATCTGTCAAACATGACAAAAGCGTAATAATAGTCGGGATGCCAAACCGCTACCTTCAAATGTGGACAAATGTCAAGTTCACAATACAAATTAATTATACATAATAGTCCTGGTGAATATAATTCAACCTAAATGTCAAATCGGTAGTTCAATGGTTTTGAGCCATATCTTGCCCTGATTATGACGGCATGGCAAACAACAAATTCACACAAGAAATATATGAAATCACGATTATTCCATGGCGTTTTAAGCTTTTCTGGGCTCCATACGGCAAAAATAAGTGTTATACCATTGTACTAGTAAAATTTTAGACTTTAACCAATGCATCTGGGTCGACTGCTCCAGGCGGAATAACCATATGACCATATTTACTTCATTCAAGTTTGGTACCTAGCTTGTATGTTACATTACTACATAATTTACTTAACTGTATTGAACTCGATGATACGTCAGACTGGGAAATCTGTGTCAATAGATTGTAATGGATATAAACCACACCGGTCCATGATATATTCACTGCTGCAATAACGTGATACCACATAAATGTGTGTCACTATTGCAGGTGCCTGAAAGTTAGAATTTAACATTTTATAAGGCAGGGCCAGTGGATCTACAGCTTGTGCTATCAACAGGAAAATATCGTGGATTAATGTGTTGGTCCTGTTTTGTTTTGTTTTTTTTTGGGGGGGGGGTTGCAACAGCTTCAAAGTTCTCTGCACTCTTCACAGATTTAGTAATAGAATCTAATTTTAATGTTTGTCAAAATACATTATAGTAACATCATCGAATAAAATTTCAAATACTTGGTAAGTACTTCTTGCTTCTCTACTTAATAAGTAATAATCATTTAGCGGTTTTCAGTAAAGACTGATATCACGTTATCAATCAATAATGCCAGCTGAGTAGAGCAGGTTTTGAATTATCAGAGACATTTGACTTTTCTCTTTTATTGATAAAGTTTGGTAACCCAGATGGTGGGGTGATGTTATACATCCAACATTGAAATGTAATGCTACTTTTGTTAACGCTGACAAAATTAAAACAACTTTCCAATGAAAATTGACTCTGATGTTTATCGTAATATATTATGAGAACACGGTTATTCAAATCGAGTTTCTATCGTTTTGTAAATACTCAGTCTCTGCATAATACGTACCAATTTAGCATTTTGCAACCAAGACTGCAAAATCGGGTTGTCATTCTAGTAAGTACTATAAAACTGTCTCATTGAAAGCATTCTAAGATATTCTGTATATGTCCTTAACCTAGTATATTAAGATCTACCGCATTTTTCTCACTGCTTTCATCAAAGGTGAATTAGCTTCATTTGCCTTTACAGAGTACATCTATTCTAAATTGATCATACTCATGATGCAATTAGAGCCAAAGTACCTATGCAATGAATCACTTTAGAAACGTCACATTCCTTACAATCTTAAGCAAGTTTAAAGTACTCTAATATAAAATTATGCGCCTTTATTTTCTCGTCGGAGGCAAGGAGAGAAGATTACTTAAGTCTGACTTGTGCGTATGAGTGTTCGTATGTGTGTGTACAGTTGCACAATTAATTTAATCAAAGAGATATGCAGAATTGCTGTATTTCAATTATTTCCAATAAATAATTGTAATAGCAAACTTGTTAAACCTTGGCAAACAAAGGGAAATAAAATATATTAGTGTTGATTATATAGGTTATTACCTGACAGCATGTGTATCAAATATTTGTGAGTAAGGAAATCGTTAATCATTAAGCCATCGAGCACAGTTTTCCTATATAAATTAATTATTACAGACATTTGAACATTTGTATCTTAATTTAAAAAAGACTGCAATGTGAAGAAGTAAAATTATTCGCTGTAGTAGATGAAATGTATATAGCATGTAACAATGATGCTTTTTGACCTAGGCAAAATAACAAAAGTCCGCACACGCAGTCATCAAAGAACATTACCCTCCATACGAAACCAGACTCAACAGATGGCAGTCTTTGATATACAAAGCAAAAGATAAGATCAGAAAAGTGAAAAATAATTCGCACTATTAGTGTAAAAAATACAGTGCTTGCTCATCTAATGACCGTTCTTAGTCACCGCCAATAATGATCACGTGACTAATGTTAGCAGCAGCTTTTTATTATAATTGATGAAGTTGATCGGTTGTCCTTTTGTATTCGGGAAATGTCTTTATCTTTCAACCAATAGAATATATACAATTCATATATTGTTTCAGACCATTCCTTATAACTTCATATTAAGAAGAAAGAACAAAGACTCCGCATTAATGCATCCAGTCATCCGATGATACCAACCATTTGCTTCCTTTCACCAAACGATATCAAAATTTATTTACACAAAGTATTATTTATTTACCATACTTGCTTAACTGTTCACATCTTAAATCATATGAACACTTTAACTGATGAATAATATTTGGACGTTTTTAATTTTATCAATATTTATTGATTTTGAATGTCATATGATATATTCTCTTTTGAACTTTTTAAATTAATTATTTAAATAACTCAATGTTATCTCTTTACATTTATCATTCCGAATTATACTTCACTGATTCACAAAGAAGAATTTCAGATTATAAATCTCTGCTTAACCACGTTTACCTTCTTGGTACACTTTTTCGTCTTAAGAATTATTACAGCTCTGCTTCATGTCTTTAATCATATAAATAGTTAGACTTAGTCTGATCGATCAGTCTGTGTGTATGTGTATATATCTGTAGTGAAATTCCTGAAAACCTGAAAACCGAAATCTCAGTATACCGGAATCCCATCAAAACACAGTTTATTTTAGTCCTGAACCGTACAGCTGAAACTCATTTTAAGCTTGAAAATATATTTTATGTGCTAAATTCATAACATACACTGGAACAGATTAATTAAAGTTAGCAAGTACAGTCGTAGGCTGATCTGTGAGACAAATACCCGGAAAATGTCCTAAGGGCACGAGAGGTTAAATATTATTTGACTCGAAGCTGGAAACAGATTGAGGTTTACAACAGGTTAAATCTAATATCTTTGCACCATACAAAAGAGCCAGCTTGTAAGAAAAATTACTGATAACTAAGTGATTGTATGCAAGCCATTATCGAGAGATTATTCATCTGTATACATGATCAGTAGAACTTTGTTTGCTTGGTTTTGTAATGAAATATCTAGGCTTTATTAATCAAACTAGTTGCCTTGCTTTTGTTGCTTTGCCAACTGAGACCGACAAAGCAGTATTCTAAAAGTTAGATTTACTTAGTGGCATACCCATAAGTTTTAGACATTAAACAAAGATTAAAAAACTTGGCGGTTGCTAAGTCATTAACACAGCCACGTTAGTTAAAGAAAGATGTAAGACACTGACAACGCTCAACGCCTTCTTCAAGACAGGCTCTTGAACTGTGATCATTATGAATTTTACGGAGTATTTAGACATCGTGGACTATCATTCATAACTCTAGTGGACTTATGATAATAAAAAATATCTCATTCATAATGTTCCTTATGACACTGACTGTATTTCCATGCGACAAATGTATTTATTCATGTGGCAATATGAGATTGTCGGAAGGAACATTTATTATTCAGCTAATTCTTCATTCAATGCATGCATTTAAGAATAACAAATAACACACAGACTGACGCTTTCATTCTCTCTCCCCCCACCATCGCTCTATGTCCAATCAGATAAACACTTAGAAACGACTTTCTTCACATCTGCAAATTATTCAGTAAACCGAATGTGTGTGTGTGTGTGTGTGTGTGTGTGTGTGTGTGTGTGTGTGTGTGTGTGTTCCATCCTTTATTGGGGGCATTGCGCTTAGTCCAGAGGATATGGGAATTGGTGCCTGCAAGTGAAAACGATCCGTGCCGTAAACCACGGGCCTGAGTTCGAATCTGGGTAGGAGACTGAAGAGTTGCTACAAACTTTCCTCCAGAAGAATTGTTACGATATATAGGTGATGCAGCTAAGACATCTGATATAGCATCCATTGCAGCCATCTTAAAATCGTATAATCAGTATTCCGCCTGATTCGATGATCATATCAATAAAAGGTTTGCACTAAAAGACCTGTAATGATATTTAGTTGATCCTGAATGAAAATGGTGCCGATCTGACATCGGTTTTGGCCGCCAAGGTATTAATTTTGAAATATTTTTATCACTTCATCTCCTAAACGGAAAGTCATATACACATGAGGGTTTCACCAGAATACTTGTTATGTCTTCTTAGTCTTAAACCAAAATGATGCCCCTCGGATATTCAAAATATAACCACTACAACGGTCATCTTGAAAACCTTGTTATCGCTACTTTTTAAGAGGAAATGGCCTTATTTTCAGTTCCGGGCAACTCTTTTCGAATTGTAGAAGAGTAGTTCCTACTACGAACTATTGCTTTGAAAGAGCTTGATTCTGTAATTGTGCGTTCTATAATAGACTCTGCACACATGTACCGACTATAATGATACAACACAGCAATTACAGTGTATACAATAAATAAAACCACGTCGAATCAACGAACTTTACAAATGGCATTTATATCAATATCTAATTGGAATGGTAATATATGGTATTGAATATATTGCAAGACGCACGCATGGCGCATTTGTTGGTGTAAAACCGTAAATATGCTTACTGAATAAAGTTGAACAATTTTACATTTGAAAAAAGATCATAAATTACCATATTTTGAGTACTTCTGGAGTCTCTTCCAGTCTCCTGCAAAGATCGTTTAATTCATTTGCTCTGTTGCTGGGCCTTGGAAATATGTCTTTCATATCATCTCCTGCTGACCCTTTGATATTTCCTTAGACTTTCTTTAGATCGGTTAGCTGTTCCTGTTGGCTCTTCATATTATTGTCCAGTTTCGAAAGTATACAGATTCTGAAAGCTATCAAGATTTAAGATAGCATGAGTGTCAGTTTTAGAAAATCCCCGATAACAGTAGACATGGAGATTAGGAGGAAAAATTACTGCATTAATAATTGTCTAAAGTTTATTATCAAAGATGACATCAACAATCTTATCTTTAATATATATGGTCCCATGTATATTGTCTTCACTGTCTGTAGCTGGACACATACAGAATTGTTATCGACTATCACATACTACACATGTTTGATTTGGTAATCACTAATCTAAATACTGTAGCAAGTCATGGACCATCACAAATATCGTTCGACGTACAATAATGTATGCAACATGTACCTTTCTACCATTTCGTTGAAATACAATTAAACATTAAAATTAAAAAATAAACGTCTGGCACGCGCAAAATAAATAATGGTGCAGATTGGTATACGAGGTTGTACATATTTTAGTATCATTTAATGTATATACATTAATTGAAAGTTTCAGTAGATAATTTCTTTCTCTGTAGCTCCTTACATGATAAGCTATATTAACCAGTCGTGTGAAGTTTTCGCTCCCGTTATTATTATGTGGAATCTCCCTTTTTTTTAATAGACCATGCATAAAATGACAGATTCATTTTATTCGATATATATTGACTTATAATTTACTTTCTTTTAATAAAAATTGTTGTACCCAACATGATTTATTTATCATATTGTATTTAGTTTTTAAATCTATTTTATAATTTGCTAGTATTATGTCTATTAATATTTGAAATCAGCACGTTTGAAATGTTTTTACTGTGCATTTTCCTTCTTTTACATTCATACATAGCACCAGGTATTAAAAACACAAATGGTTTTACTTTCCTTTCGATTTATTTATCTTCAATTTTATTTTGTTGTATTTCATGTATGTGCATTTCAAACACTCTTTCATACATGACATTTTACCTGCCACCCCCTCACGTTTTCATTTGCAAAATGCCCTTTTCATCTTGCCCATATAGTTTATTCATCTGTATACACATATACATACAAGTCAGATAAAGGTCACATACATTTACCAAGAACTTATAACTGTCTATTCACAGAGCACTTTGACAGCTACCTTTATTTGTAGCAATTGGTGCCATCTCGCAATCTGTTTACAGGCGCATGGCAGCTTCCTTTACGCAATCAACCAAAAACTAGGCTCTCTATCGCAATGAAAACGTTACTTCCTATAAGTCTAGATGGGAATTATAAATGAACTAAAAATGTACATACCTTGACGGTCCAAAGGAGTAGACAACAGCGCACATTTCAGCTACAGTTTCGTCGTGCTGGTTCCATAAGTGTTACACACTTCAGTTAGTAGCTTCGTAAAATTTCATAAAGCATATATCATACCTCGTGTTTGTAAACATGCATGCTGGCAAATAAAATATGTTTCGACACAAGTTACAAACTTCAATCAGTTATTTTGTTTTTGATTTATGTTTGGAAATAAGCTTTTAACTCCCCTTCAGATTTATATGTTTATCGGTACAACATTGTAAAACGTAATAGGTTATCCAAAAATAAATAACCCCGTTAGCTGTGAAAACTGGTATGCATATTACATATACGCGTTATGTATAAATCTTATATACTTTGGAGCTTAGAGGACAATTAAGAGCATGTATATTTGCAATTTTTAGCAACGTTGCAGGTAGGAGTAAAAACTACATGCTTTGTACAAAATCTATCAGGCTGCGCGTTGCATGATATGCAAACAATTAATTGGCATCAATGTACCTACATTTTCCCCATCCCTTAAGATTAATGAAAGTCACCGTGACCTTTTCTCACATTTTACTGGCTGCAGAAAACATCTTCATAAATACTTTACCTTTAATGCAAAATGTAATCTCTAGGATATGTAGTTCATGATTCTGTGATTTTGTTTACAGCTAATTTCTTTTATTCTTTTTATTTCTCATTTATTAACATTTAAACTGTGAGAGGTTCCTCTCAGTAGGTAAAATGGGTATTGCACACGTGAATGAGCAGGTATTAGAAGAATGGACCGCGCATATTTCAGATGCAGTGGCTAATCAAAATAAGTACCAATGCATGACTGATGCTAGCAAGTAATCCTATCTGATTGTCACTCCAGCCGTACTGGCAGTCTTTGATTTCCACCCGATAAAATATGACTTCTTGGGTAGACAATAATAATAATAAGAGTTAATGAAGCTGAATTATTGACAATGATTTGAAAAAGAAAAATAAAACAGATACCTATCTCTCTCTTTTAATACAAATAATACTAGTATGCTTAAACATATTTAGAAAAAAAAACCACAACATATCTAATTTAACATATGTGAAGTCCCAATTTCTAACTACAACACTTACTCAGTCAATAATAACAATGTTGCCTATCAAAGGTTTCTTTTCTATAGCTTTACAAGCGAAAAACCTCTGTGCAAAGTTTTATGTACGTCTTTCGCACAACGTATCAGGGATTTATTTGCTTGTATTGAGAAACAAGCACCAAATGTGTAAACGGCACCTTCCTACAAATCATGCTATATTGTTCGGCGCGAGAGGTCTTCGAAGAATCAAAATTGTACCCTTTCTAACCTAGGACCGAGGACGCGCTCGGTTGAAGGGATGTCCTCTGTATGCTTAAGTGTAATTTCATGAATGTTCTCTGTTTGCACACACACACACACACACACACACACACACACACACACAATAATAATGGGATTCCAAACCAATTAACAAATATTACATAATGTAGATATAATGCCAACAATTTATTATAGTAGTAGTAGTAGCATTGCTCGTTGTTTCCACCACCGTCCCTTGTAATCTAATACATTCACGTCTTTGTTTCCCGTAGTGTCAATTATATCCAGAATGTAAGTCTAGAAGCTACACAATTACTCCCATCACAGATGAATGCTAAATTGGTAAACACTATTCACATGTTACACAGTAGCAAAGTTTTAAATTCAACGACATGATAAAAATACAAATAGCCAGCCTATAGACTATAGAGTTGTTATCACTGTGTAATTGGCTGTAAGTTATATGTGGTATATCTAACAAAGCCTTGAGCTAGTACCAATATTCTTCCCTAAAACCTACCCGGAAAACTTGTATAAAACTGATTAGTATTCGTGGGGTACCAGTTTTGGTGGACTCTATGGTTGCAGCAGTCTGTGGATATAACGACCCAGTATAACATCATAACATAACTATCTGAGGCATATACACGAATTCATACACTGCCCTAAAGTCCCTTTTGGCAAAAACACGGAAATTTGAGGCCCACAAAAATGTGTGAAGTCACGTTATTATTGACAGGATTGTAATATTTTAAAGTGGACTTCCGTAATAGTAAAATGTTCTGCAAATTTACTGCAAACTAGTAGGTAATGTTAGCAAATAAGCTTTATTATTAATATTGAGACGCTGGTTGTTGAAGGATATAATTCACTCAGTCTATACTGGATATAGAAATCAATTCAAAAAATAGCTGTGCACTGATTCTGATTGTTGGTCATTGAAAAGAACTCACCTTAATTTCGGTGGATGGAGGTGAAGTAGGGGTTATGTTCACTTGTCTATTTTTTTTATGAAAAACCCGAGACAAATACGATTGGGAGATAGTGCTACTATTGCCACTCCTCTAAACCTACCGAAATGCTAGCAAATAGCCTTTTATATTCTTTCACGTATTAACAATCAGACACAACTACATTTCCGACAAAGAGAAGCGTTTGCGATCGGTAAGTCGCCTGCTTGGGTTGTGATACTATGACTGCGTCAGGCACTGCTACATCAAATTTTGAATTATCTATATTCATTCAGTGCTCAGAAAGTCCATACATTGACCGCTAGAACTAGATTCATCAATGAACTTTATGCTTCCTAAGTTGAAGATTCTAGAATTTCGAAGTTAGCCACTAGAAAGACAGGGACGTCCGGAACGAACTGTGACTCATTAATTAGGGATGGAGGAAAGTAAGTTGAAAGAGTATTGTGCTCATATTGTATTTTGCTTGACGGCTGACATTAAACATGTACGAGTTAAAATCGACAAGGAGAAAAAGAGGAGTAATGTCCTCTCTCTCTCTCTCTCTCTCTCTCTCTCTCTCTCTCTCTCATACGTGCAAAGTAAATGCTGAAATAGGAGCGAAAGAATGTATTTACCATACTATATATTTCGTGGTGACTTCGTCATTTTCGAGCAGCTTTAGCTGAATAAATCGACGATGCATACACTGTCTCTTTTGTAATTAGTAAGTTCACTGATATCAGTCTCAATACAAGGAATATTAGTATGCTTAAGCATATTTATAACAATAAAAATACCACACACACAATATATCTAATTTAACATAAGTGAATCCCAAAGCTCTAACTACAGCACTGACTGCAGCTGTAACAGGGTTGACGCTCTGTTAGTTCCAGCAGTGAAGTTCAGGTGTGACACTGATCTATGACTTTACATGTATGCATACAAAACCGGATTAAAGGCGAAGCAAATAGTATGGGGGGACGTTTTTCTGTGTTTTTTTTTTAAATCGACTCATGGCTTCCTACCACTTAATATGGCCATGTACCTATAGGGTTAGTGGATGGGATTACTCGTCCAATACACCCTTACAAACATTTTATCACATGGCAATATTTTGATGCAAATAATCAGAAAGGTACGCTTTAATGTTACACTACTCTCATAACCCACATTCCAACTCGTTTAAATTATACATATGGTAAGTCAAAGTATATTTTAAAGTTGTCATGTGTTGCTTGCTGATTACTATTGTACAGGGAACGCAAAGAGTTTTTGAAAACAGTTTTCTGTTACTCAGGTCGAATTCGTTGTAAAATTTACTTATTAAGGGCCTATATGAGAAGGAAGGTCTGATAGAGTTACGATATAGAGGCCGGTCCCATAAAACATCGCTGAAAACATATTTAAATTAAAAAGCCAAAGAGGGTGTAACAATACCTGATTGACACTGCTGTACTTGTTGACTGATTGGTGTTTGGTGCGAACATGTTTGGTGTATTCACTTTAACAGAATCTGTGATGAGTTGAACAACCTTTCTCTCATCTTTTAAATAGCACCGTTGATACAAAAGCAGCCAATATAATTCATTCAATAATAAACGTGTTGCGTATCAAAGGCTTCTTTTTGAATAGCTTTACAAGCAAAACACCTCTGTGCAAACACAGCATTTTGACGATACATTCACGTAGGATAATTACACAAATTGGTACAACTCTACAGTGAATTTGTATGTACTTTTGAAAGCAGTTTTATGCACGTCTTTCATACAATATATCAGGGATTTATTTGTTTGTATTGAACATGTAAATCATGATTGTAACTTGAATTTCCCATCCCTTTCTGACTCACACGTGGGTAGCGTTATATGCGCTAGACACGGACTTTGCATTTTATATTTGGATCTAAAGAGAATCCGTAATTTGATAGCAAAGATCCCTTTGCAGGTTGTCCACCGAATAATCGAGGACGTGGACTCGAAGGAAAGATACATTCCTACATCCTGAAACAAGTACCAAACGTGTATTCGGAGACCTTCATACAAATCATGTTACATTGTTTGGCGCTAAATTTGGACCTTTCCAACCGAGGACCGAGGACGCGCTCGGTCAGAGAGATGTCCTCTGTCCGTTTATGTATAATTTCATGAATGTTCTCTATCTGAACCAAATGCACACACACACACACACACACACACACACACACTGACATAATAATAATTGGAATCCAAACCAAACTAACAAATATTACATAATGTAAATATAATGCCAACAATTTATTATTATTGTTATTATTATCATTAGGAGTATTATTAATCTTTGTTTCCACGACCATCCGTTGTAATGTAATACATTCACGTCTTTGTTTCACGTAGTGTCAATTATGTCCAGAATGTACATCTAGAAGCTATACCAATACTTTCATCATAAATGAATACTAAATTGGTAAACACTATTCCCATGTTACACAGTAGTAAAGTTTTAAATTCTACGACATGATAAAAATACAAATAACCAGCCTACAGAATATAACGGAGTTATCATTGTGTATTCGGCAGGAGTCTGGGATTGCCATTTCAAAATGGAAGAATTTGGTTATTTCTTACAATAAAAATGAGATAATGATGTTTATTGCTTAACACATGTCGTTTGCAATACATTTTTGTTGATATTTACCATAATAATTAAAAATCGGTACGTTTTTGTTAGTTACAATGTAACACATGATTAGACAAAATTGTGGCTCGTATATGCTTGTATTATTTCTTAATATAAAGCTCAGCCTTTATAACCGGATGAAAGTAACAAACAAGAGTGTGTCTGTGACTCTGTGTGTATGATTTGGATTTTTAATGTAGCTTTAACAATTTTTCAAACATATCGCTACGATGTCTGCAGTGGGACAGTTTATAGTGATGTCTAGCACTGGGGCATCATGTCGCAGACATGTAGCATGATGTCCCACCCAGTCACATTATCCTGACACCAGGATGACCAGTCCTAACACTAATATCTTAGTGCTGAGCACTAAGCAAGGCAGCTGTTAATACCATTTTTTTAATAATCTTTGGCATGACTAGGCCGGTCTTCAAATAAGAATGTAATGTTATAATCGTGAATGAATAGAGGATGTATAAATTTTGACATAAGGTAAGAAAACAGACTTTTACATGGCCTATTAAAAAGACGGGTCGTCGCAGAAAGTGTCAGACTGAGACGTGTATTTATCTTTTTCTTCGACTTTGTCTCCCGTGAAAAGGCAATCGGAAAAAAAAGACTACAAGTGAGATTAAATCGTCGCAAAAGTACCTCACCATTTGTTATGTAATAGGTAAGGCCCTAAGGTGACGGCAATAAAGATACCAGTTGTGTGGTATAACAAAACACAAAACAAAAAGGTCAGACGTATCTCAAGGTAAGAGATATGGGAACAGTAATAGATTTTTACACGCTTGTAAATACAAGTATAAACTGAAAATATTCTCCTAACATGTAGTATTCAACAGTATCAGATTTAGCTTATTTTCTGGAGGTTAGGTGAAATTTCCTAGTTGCTGTACAAAAACTTTTCACTCAAGATTTTAAAGACGACTATTTTAAGCTGCTTGAACCACCGAGTCTTACCAAATAAATCTCTGTTCCCCTCCTAATTCAATGTATAGGTCTGTTAGAACAACGCCTTGTGACCTGAAAATCTTAGTGTCTGGTACCTCAAGACAAATTTACGTGACAAAGCGCTGAACACGGGGAAGTTATTTTAGTTGCTTGAATAATAATAAAAATGACAGATACACTTCGCTTCAAAAGATTTTTGATATGATCTTTTAATTACTTTATTTCCTATTTCAAATACAGTTCATGTTATGACGTAACACTATGAACTTGAACGATCTGATAAACGGCGAATGGTAGTAACAAATACATATAATGATAGTGTTACAGTTGATTGTAATTTACTAACTCCGGAATTGGAACCATAATAATCTAATTAATCTAATTGATAGTGTAATCATCTAGAAAGACATATAAACCTCAAAGTGTGTGAGTGTGCAAGAGAGAGAGAGAGAGAGAGAGAGAGAGAGAGAGAGAGAGGGTTGACTTTTAAATAGTGTCACCGTAAATTCATAGAATGTAGCATAATTCAGATTAGATATTTTGTACAGTGCATAGATAGATTACAGAGACAAAAATCAATGAAGTCCCATTATGGACCTCATTGGACAACACCGCTTCTCCTTCCTCAGACTAGAATTCTACAATTTTAGAACACAGGCCCCATCACACACAGACCAGAAGGAAGTAGGAACAAACATGTTTACAGTAAGGAACTTCAAACAATATATTCGGAATTTTCTAAGTTAAATCTGAGAAATTCAGCCTATCAAAGTAAAGTTCTGAAATGATGATTCCATATTGTTTAGTAAACTTAGAATTTCATAATTTGTGATGATGATAACCATAATGATCATGAGGATCATGATAAGAACAATGATAATGGCAAAGGAACAAAGGACTGTGAATCTGGTAGCAAAGTATTATGAGGATTCTATCAACGTTATTGAATCATTGTTATTGATAGTAGTGTGCGTGTGTGTGTGTGTGTGTGTGTGTGTGTGTGTGTGTGTGTGTGATTTTGATTTTAACGTAGCTTCATAAAATGTTTAGTCTTATCGCTACGATATCTGTAGTGTGACAGTTAATAGAGATGTCTAGCTCTGGGGCATCATGCAGCAGACACGTAGCATATGTCCCACCTAGTCACATTATCCTGACACCAGTCCGATCAGTCCTAACACTAACTTCTTTATGCTGAGCGCCTAGCGAGGCAGCTGTTAGTACAATTTTTGAAAGTCTTTGACATGACTCGTCCGGAGTTCGAACCCGCGACTTCCAGCATCCGAGGTGCGCGGTCTAACCACTAGGCCACCGGAGTGGTCTGTTATCGATAATAGTACTATCCTTCAGATTGCCAGTTGTTGAAATATGCTTTGATGATAATTCTAGAAATTTTTTTATAAGCATTTCGTGTACAATGATGTCTTAATGTCCTGTATGGTTTTTCTTCTGCAAATTTTAGCACAATATGGGTGAATTTGAAACATAAAACAGCTACCAACTTTGATCAGGCAGGCTAGATAGCCTAAAATCAATTTCATTTAACAAATTAACTTTTCCACATATTTCATTTTTTATACGATTAAACTGGGCTTAGCAAGTGCAAATGTGTGAACTACATATTTGCAAAAATAATTTAATAGAAAGTCTTTTGCATGTGACGAGGAAATATGGACGATATACATCTGCATCTGAATACTTGCACTAATATAATTTCGAAAACCGTTGCATGTCTATCACATATGTATAATGTGGGTTTTTTCTCTAAATTTAAAAATTTCTTCGAGTAAATGCGATGATACAAATATAGGCCGATATTTAGAAATATAAACAAACAGGTAAACAAACGGACAGACATATA
>JAECUM010060860.1:0-10925 GCA_016617855.1 Megalonaias nervosa
CATAGCTTCATTTGCTTAAGTTATTTCTCCAATTTATGCCATGGTAATTACGTCGTTATAATACTGAATCAGCTTACAAGTGTGATCTTTAAACCCAGTAAATTTCTTTTATACCTGCTTGACACATACCTTTATTACATTTGGGCTAGGTTTCGTGATCACTATATTTTTCCAGTCGGGGTGTATAATAAAACCTACTTAGATGGGATTTCATTGGCGACCGTATTCATTAAAATTCTCCTTCACTGTTTCCATCATTGACAGGTACCTGGGTGGTGTCAAGCAAATCTTTGATGGTGCGCTCTTCTGAAGTCTTTCCAATTTTACCCAGGCCTTCTTTTCGTCAGCAATCACCGCCGGCAAGTATTTAATAGTCTCTTGTGGTTTTATTATATATCCTTGGCGCGTTTAGCTATTTTACGGATTGTAAAAGGTTTTTCGTCTGTTCCCGTTAGCGCAGCCACCTATTCTACCATTGCTGTTGTTGCCTTTTTAACATCCTGCGCACTTTTCGCAATTTAATTTCTTGGTTCAATCAGTGGTGCAAATGTTCGTTCAAATCTCGCTGTTAGAACTTCTCGTGCAGTTTGTAATCGAAATTTTAGCTGCCTTTTTATATCATAACGGAGTCAGTCACGGTTGTTCATGAACGTTCTTACGGCGTTCATTTTCATACTGGCGAGATTAGACATGTTATATAATTGTTATGACTCTAAAATTGTCGTGTGACACGCGTTCGCACCCATTCTTGCACGATATTTTGTTTCGGCTCGCCGTCCATAGTGATTTGTACAAACATGTCTTAAAAAATGTATCCAGTGAAAGGCCAGAGGCACACCAAGTCCAGTGAATATTCGCAAGACCATGCGCGTCAATGACACGAATATCAACGTGTTACGGTTGTTACGGATTACATTAGGCACGTGTGTACATCCTTGAATCCAACAGACCACATCAGTGTTTTTGTGTCGACCTCTCGAAAATATTCTTGAGAGATTGATTTGGTGCTTAATCCCGCAAGAATATTTGCAATTTTATTTTCTTTTGCATCCAAATCGTCAATGGTAGTGCTTCATCAATTGTGGAAAACAATCGATCGTGGACTACGACCCTTTGCCACTTAACACTTTATTCCAATCATTGAGAACACCACAACACAGTTGATAATCAGACGACGGCGCAATCATGTACAAATGATTAAATGTCAACCATAAAAAAAAGTCATATTTAGCAACGGAAAACATTTTCCTGATTCAGCATTGCCAATGAACTCTGCGCGAAATGAGTTTGGAAACACGGAACTGGTTACATCACAACTATGCTTGAGTGGTTTAGGAGCTGCTTATGCAGATTAATCAAAGACTACAAAAGAGGAGTTTTTCAAATATGTCACTTTCCTTTCTCTTGATGTCATTAAATAATACAATTGATGTATAACACACTCATGTTTTCATAGTGTGTGCGATGTAGCAGAAAAACACGTACTAGAAGTTCAACTCGAATTCCTACCAGTAATTTTAGAGCCACGGTCAAGGGAACATGTGTTCGATGTAGAGGAATCAAGTTCACGTTTATTAAAAATCTGCCGCATTAACAATATTACCAGCAATACCATGGACTAAATATCTCTGCTGAATAACATATACTTAAATACAATTACTGCATGCCAGGGACACGGCTTGATACAGGACTTGATTCTAACAACCACCCAAAGCCTGGTGAGACCACCGTAAATCGTGTTGATGCTGCGTGTTACCAACATAACTTTATTCATAAAACATCAAATGATATCCTTGAGCGTCAAAGTGTGGACGTGGATCTCATCCATGACTTGAATGCAATTGCGGGACCATTTGCCTGAGAACGAATAGTAAGATGGATCATCGAACGAGGTATGAAACCCAAGATTTGGCTTCGTGGCTATTAAAAGTAAATTATATTGATACAAACATACATACAAAAACCCATACATTATACAAAAAATATACTAGCATAATACAGCTTGACACGCTCTTAATTCTCCATTGCTTGTGAGTTTAAAGAAATCATTATAAAACTCATTGGTGGCCTTTGTACTTAGATCCGTATTTATTTAAATGTTCTGGCGAAGTCCAAGCACTTGACGAACTTTACTTGCACTCGCTCACAAAATCGCAAGTACAGCAATAGCTTTCGTATGTGTAATAAATAATTGTGCTTGGTCCTGAGACGTCCAACAAGCTCAGTACGTTCAATAAGTTTACGTCCTGATTTATTCACAATTGCAGACTGATACGTTTACAACCATTCATCCAGCAGTGACAACGCTTCTGGTACCAGCCGATAATCGTCATTAGGGCAATGAAGTTGTTCAGGTCATTGTAGATGAAGTTCATATATGTATCCTGGTTGTTATTTCTGCTGTATTCATCTAGGTGTTTTGTATGTCAATGTGTGCGGGATCAAACCACAGAAACCCACCTACCGGTAACCAACGCATCATTGTCTACTCTTAAAGGTTATAGGGGACAAGTTGTATGCTGCAACTGTTGGGGGCAGCGTGGTCATACCTGCCTATGCTTGGGTTGTTTGCACTGTTATCGGTGACTTGCCATTGTTATTCTGTCTCTATATGATACGCGCAGTAAACAGATGTTGGTTAATATCGGTGAGCAATTCCAACTCGATATTAATTTTTGACAAAACGCATTCCAAACCATTCCCCGTGATTAGACAGCAGCAATATTCACTCATGCTGACCAAGCATTGCTTGCGTACGCGTGGTCGTTGGCCGAAATGCCTTCATGTGACAGCAACGAATAAAACCCTGATTGGTTGCAACTGAGTTTCAACATATTTTTCCCAATCGCATTATGTATTCGTATTTGTACACACTTTTTCTAATTGGCATGTCAATGTAAGTGACACAATATCTATTAGTAATTTTAAAGTTTTCTGCCTCTAGATTACAAGCTAACTGGTCCAAGGACGAATTCAGAAACTGTTGTGATTTTAATGAAATATTATTGTTCAAGCCTAAAAGTCGTGTATTTCTCCATGTGTTTTAGAATAATACTTATTGGTGCCTTTGATGCGGATACTAATGATTGCATTATTAAGTCATACCTACGCAGGTTATGAAACACTACAGAAAATTTCTTTGTTTGCTTTGGGTCAGTTCGTAATTGTAAATTATATAGACCGTGCTCAGCTCATTTATACGCGCTAGTGATGTGACAGAGATCTCGAACTCCAGAAGTTTAATTGTCACTTTCAGTGGGAAAGCTTTCCCCTCTACCGTCATAAGCTCCTTAATCCAAGCAATGAGTGGCTGTGGAAAACTCACGAATCTTATCACGTATTCTGAATCCCAGCCACAACACAGCATTGTTGTTTCCGTCTGCCAATACACCCAGCTGCTCCGTAACAAAACTCACAAGGAGACTGGTCAGCAGCTTGTGTTGCATTTGTTGTATGGTCGTTAGACGCGTTCGCGTGTTCCCTGAAATGTTGAGGCACCCGACGTGGATGATATAAAGGACATTTAATTTGTGTTGCACTGCTGTAAAAACTTCAAAATATTTTTGCCGGGTTGTGGCATTATTGTTCACAGCGGTTTTGTCAATGATCTCATCCCAGAACAAGTCATGACCAATGGGTAGGTTTTGGATGTTGCATACATGCATGAGACATCTGCAAGGGAAAACATTCTTACTGTGTCGGTTAAGTAATCGTGCAAGATTCTTTATCCATAATAGCAATTCTGAGCAAACCATATCACTCAGCAACAAGATATCATCAGGGTTCGTTCACCTTTCTAATGTGGAGATAATGCAAGCGGATTAAAGCCTTTATCCCAAGTGAACACATGAACAGGAATGCCCGGGTTAAGTATTTCAAACTTTTTGAGTGTGGTCTTAGTAACCTGCACAGAAATTGTATATCGCCAAAATTAGGTGCTGCCTGTATTTTCAAGACTGGTCTTCATTATCACTATCAAGATGTAACGCCAAGAGAATTAACCATACACAACCTCAATCTACATTGTTTTTGTTTTTAAATTTACCACTGACGACGATGGAATTCACGCTGGCTTTGGTATGTAACTAGATCCGCGAAACTGTTTCTATGGGGAGATATGCACCTCAGCTACTACACATCTATGAAGAGTCCATCCTGATCCTGATTTGGCGTTTTTTTTCCCCCAACGTTTCTGGAATATTTTAATTCCTTTCTTGACTTCATCGTTGATAGCTTTGGTTTCTTTACGACTCAGAAGTGTTCGAGCTTCGATGTTAATCAATCATGTTGTGAGTTTAAATCCAGCCTTGTCACGATTTAGTGGTATAGCTAATGCGCATTAAGAACAACATACGCCTTAACTCATGATGTACCAGGGCTCTATGCTTATAACGTAGACATAATTTCAGAAATTATATTTGGTATGAGTTGTAATGGGTCTATTCATGGTTTATATATGTGTGGGATTATTTTCTAATTCACTACTGCGCCTGCGGAACTTAAATTCAGGTAATTGAAATTGTTGGCATTTTTAGCGGCGGTATGTGGGGTAATATGAAGACGTTCTTGTTCGCGAGCATGATCAGGAGCCCCGGGAGGAATGACAGTTGAAATTTGAAGACGGTTTTGTTAATTCTCTCGGAGATGGTTTTATTCATTCTCAAACACACCTAATACGTGAGCTTGTCGTTACACTTGGTATTCACACAATACGATAGCGTGCACATTTTTTCAGTTGTTGTACACCTGCTGTTGCATTAACATCCTGTAATGGATTATCTAAGTTAACAAGTTGATTCGTTGCAACCAAAAGTCAAAATAATTCAAATATGTCCACTACTCGAATACAGCTTGGTATTCGTATTAAACGCTGTTGCTTGATCTGTTTTAACTGATGCATATTTAACAGTTACCAAGATCAGAAACTGCAACCGCATGAATCCTAGCTATTAGTTCATTTATTTAGGTATCAGTTTCGGGTATTTGAGCACAGACCACGTGTGTTTGTGCAAACACGTGCGTTTGTGAACAGGTGACAAGTGTTTGAGGAATCACAGGCGTTTGTGCAATAACAGCTTCAGCGAATATTCGCCGACACGCAAAATTGTTATTTAATCAACGAGCTTCTAGATTCAATCACCATGCGCTACATATAGATGTTAAACTGAGTTTGTTTTGTTCAATGAAAGAATGAAATGTTAAATCTAAAGTTTGTCACTTTGACAATGTATTAAACTATGATTAAGCTATGAAAATATTCTTTATAACAATTATTATTATTATTATTATTATTATTATTATTATTATTATTATTACACACCACATCTGTATACGACATTACTGTTTCATTTGATTTCTTTGCTTCAAAATATTACGTGTAAATTAGTAAATTCTTCTACCTAGATTTTCATAAAACACTTTAATATAACCCCTTCGATGTGATGGGAAAATTTCTTAACATTCAGCTATGTAACAGAAATGACAAAGCGGATTAAGAAAGGAAAAGCATCAGAAGATGAAGACGGAAGAGATTTCTTCACATTCTTCCCTAATTTTGTGTGGGTCGTGAGGGACTTTACACTTGGCTTGAAAGATAGAGCGGGAAAACCGATTACATCAGATCAATACCTTTTGAACGCTCTGCAGCTAAGAGAAGGTAGCTCAAGTCTGAAGGTCTTTGAGGTTAATTTGTTATTTCAGTTTTTTTATAAGGACAAACGTTCTCATGCGACACATGAATTGTTGGCTTACAACGTACTGACATTTACCGCAAAAGTTAATTTCAATTGCCATTTTTAAAATGATACATTATAAAAGTCAGGAGTAAAATGAGAAAGTTTCATTCTATAGAGTTTTATATAAAAATCTTTAATGCAGTGTTTGTTAATTTTAAAGTTGGTCCTTACTTTGTGACAGACGGTATTTCTTTTAAATGTTTGAGTAGGATTAATCACTGTTGTTTGCACGGGAAACCTTCCACTGCAGTAGATTTTCGTCTTTAAGGAAACACATCCCAAATAGTTGCTTACAACACACGTCGTCAGTGTATCCGAGAGTACTTCGCGGACAAGAAATGTTTTGTTTTTCCCCAACCAGTCAAGGACGGGAGCAAGTTGGAGGAGTTGGAAAGACTATCTGATTCACAACTTGATTCCACGTTTTTGCAGGAAGTGAAGGGATTTTGTGATTACATCTACACACAATCGTTTCCTAAAACTGCTGAAGGCCAGCCTATTCAGGGCAAAAGTTTGTATATATTATGAAAGAATTAAGTACACTTTAAATTGACAAAATGACACACATATACACACACACATACATACACAAACACACACACATATATCTGTGTGTGTATGTTATGTGTATGTGACTATGGTTGTCCATTTGCATAATCTAACTAATGTAAGTGCTATTGACTCTGTGTCGAAGGCAATTAAAAGTAGAGGGAATAAAGACAGACAAGCATTAAAAACAAAAGAAAGCACTCAATTTGCAAAGCTTTACATGACTGTGTATCAAATGGAAGTAATTGTTTATAAAGTTATGATGTCGGATTTTATTGATTTGAAAGAGTGCATTATTAGGTTAATAATCTAGTTACACCGCTTTATCTTAGGGCTATAAATGGCACTACTGTTCCTCTTTTTTGTAGGTCAATACCGACCTGGTTTCCTAATTCAAACCAATAAGGAACCAATTTAGTTATCTGTGTTTTGCATTCGACTAAGTCTGTCAATGACACACGAGATCCATGCTCCAAGCGTAATTAAATTATGTCAACCAATCAAGTAATACATTTCATTGGATTACTTTACATATTAAACAATATTGAAGATACTTATTCACTGTCTTTTTATCTCTAATATCTACAGGAAAACAGAGTAAAAAACATTCAGCATATTTGCACATGCTTAGTCCAAGACTAGATTCCCCCAGCCAGTCCGGGGTTGTAGAATTGGCCCGACCTGTCTCGCTACGTGTCGTAAAAGGCAACTAAGTAGAGGCAACCTGTTTGCCGTGGGTTGCGAACCGTGTCGAGGGAGGAAAGGATCCTGGTAGTTGAGCGGAGGCTTCCCAATGCAATACACTACTTTGGCCTCTACTTCTTCTAGACGGGTGGTCGGGATGGGCCCGGTCTCGACAAATCGGCTGGTCACGCCGAGCCCTAGGAGGTCTTTATTTACTCGCTTACTTTCTTTATCTTTCTCGTTGTATCTTTCTTGACACCACCGTTGCCCATACATTCTATCCCTTTAACGTTCTCTTTCATAAGTCTTAAAAGACTTCCTAGAAGGCGGTGACTTAACGGGTCAATCGGGAGGTAACTTTACCTACTGAGTATAACACCTATGTATCCCTGGCACTTGAAAAGTGTCCCCTCGTTGGGCTCCATGGTGGGTGTGGAGCACGGGTGCTGAAGTCCTTAAAAAAAAAAAAAATGGAAAATTCAAACAACAATCAAAATAAACGAACGAAACCACTATCTGACTCGGAAGAAGAACCATGCAGTGTGGAGTCATTCCCACGCTTCATGGTTATACAATCAAATGATGCCTCAAAACCGCTTAGTGCACTATCTCCATTTGTAATTGAAAAGACAATAACGGGATTGATCGGTACACCAAAAAGCGTTAAAAAGTTGAAATCGGGTTGCCTACTTGTTGAATGTGAACGACGTAGTCAAACAGAAAACATCAAGAAAATGAAAACATTCTTTGACATTCCAGTCTCATCATTCGCCCACACAACACTCAATACGTCCAAAGGCGTGATTCGCTGTCGAGACTTGGCTGGAGTCAGCGGCACGGATATCATTGCAGGAATGAAAAATGAAGGTGTCACTGCAGTGTGTAGAATACGTATTAAACGTAACAACAATCTGCAGGACACCAACACCACTATACTCACCTTCAACAAACCAACAGTACCCAGGGTGGTCAAAGTTGGATTTTTGCAAGTGAAGGTTGATGTGTACATTCCAAACCCACTTCGATGCCTTAAGTGTCAGAAATATGGCCATCATGAAGACCGCTGCTCAAAAAACCAAAAATGTGGCCTATGCGGAGACCATTCTCACCAGGATTCTGAGTGTAGAGCAACTCTGCATTGTGTCAACTGTGGAAAGGAGCACCACGCTAATTCCAAGGATTGTGATACCTGGAAACGGGAGAAGGAAATACAGAGGGTAAAATACACACATAATATTCCCTACCCAAAGGCTAGAAAGCTTGTCCAGGTAAAATCATCCCTTCCTGGCCCATCCTTCTCCACTGTAGTGAAGAACAATCCCAAAGCAACGAAAGACGCTCAAATACAAACAGATCCACCCGAGTCAACACCTCACTCTAACACCCCGCATCACCAAGCACACAAAACAAAGGCATCTACCCAAACAACTTTTAATAATACCCAACCACCGAAATCACCAAAGAACAAAAACAGATCTCAAGGAAATAGGCAGCAAAAGGGGTCTGATGACCCCATCAAACTCTATAACAGGTTTGGGGACATTGAGAGTATGGATGCAGAAGATACTGCTCCATGTTGTCAAAGTAGCTCCAGACCAAACAAAAAAATCATCCCCGTACTTAATCCAGAGAAATAACCACGTAGATTGCCCCCGCGAAAAGTCTAACCTAGCTTCACAATCTCCACTTTAAATTTATAAAGAAGAACACCATCATACAGTGGAACTGTCGAGGATTTAAAGCCAATTACAACGAAATTCTTCTGCTTTTAAACGAATATGATCCTGTAATACTATGTCTTCAGGAAACTTTTCTAAAAGATACGGATAACATCACACTTAAAAACTACTCCCTGTTTAACTCCTACTTTCAGAATGTTGACGTGGCCTCAGGAGGAGTTTCTATTGCTGTGAACAATAGAGCCCCTCATAGCATCATCCCTTTAAACACAAATTTACAAGCCATTGCTGTGAGTGTCACTCTACATCGAGTGATTACCTTTTGTTCTATTTACATACCACCAAACACCAACCTCCTAACAAATGAATTAGACACACTTGTTCAACAACTTCCCGAGCCATTTGTTTTCCTCGGGGATTTTAATGCCCATAACATTTTATGGGGATCAAACTACATAAGCGACAAAGGCAAAAAGGTTGAAGATTTCTTTCCTAGACACGATTTGTGTCTATATAACACCAAATCTCCAACTTACTTACACCCAGGAACGGGTACATACACGTGTATCGACTTGTCAATTTTTTCTCCCTCACTACTTTTAGACTATAATTGGAAGGTCGCTGATGACCTTCACAGCAGTGATCACTTTCCAATCTCTCTTAAAAACACAAACGTTACAATTGATGACGCAATTCCACAATGGAATTTAAAGAAGGCCGACTGGGCCAGGTTTGAAACACTTTGTACAGCAAGGCTTAACAGGAAGACCGTCCTAAACGACAATGACCCTGTTCAACAATTCACTTCAGTCTTAATTCAAATTGCAGAGGAATATATCCCTAAGTCCTCACCGAACTGTAAAAGAACCCCAAAACCGTGGTTCACCAAAGAAAATAAAGAAGCCATTAGACAACGCCGAGAAGCACTGAAACAATAATAATGATCTTCCAATAATCGTCACCTAGCTTCACAATCTCCACTTTAAATTTATAATGAAGAACACCATCATACAGTGGAACTGTCGAGGATTTAAAGCCAATTACAATGATATTCTTCTGCTTTTAAACGAATATGATCCTGCAATACTATGCCTTCAGGAAACTGTTCTAAAAGATACGGATAACGTCACACTTAAAAACTACTCCCTGTTTAACTCCTACTTACAGAACGTTGACAGGGCCTCGGGAGGGGTTTCTATTGCTGTGAACAATAGAGCCCCAGATAGCGTCATCCCTTTAAACACAAATTTGCAAGCCATTGCTGTGAGTGTCACTCTACATCGAGTGATTACTTTTTGTTCTATTTACATACCACCAAACACCAACTTATTACCAAACGAATTAGACACGCTTGTTCAACAACTTCCAGCACCATTTGTTATACTCGGTGATTTTAATGCCCATAATATTCTATGGGGATCAAATTACATAAGCGACAGGGGCAAAAAGGTTGAAGATTTTATTACTAGACACATCTTGTGTCTATTTAATACCAAATCTCCGACGTACTTGCACCCAGGAACTGGTACATACAATTGTATCGACTTAACAATTTGTTCTCCTTCACTACTTTTGGATAATAATTGGAAGGTCGCTGATGACCTTCACAGCAGTGATCACTTTCCAATCTCTCTTAAGAACACCAACGTTACAATTGATGGCACGATTCCACAGTGGAATTTAAAGAAAGCTGACTGGACCAAGTTTGAAACACTTTGTACAGCTAGAATTAACAGGAATACCGTCCTAAACGATATTGATCCTATTCGACAATTTACATCCGTCTTAATTGAGATTGCAGAAGAATCCATTCCTAATTCCTCGCCGAATTGTAAAACAACCCAAAAACCCTGGTTCACTAAAGAATGTAAAGAAGCCATTAGACAAAGCCGAGAAGCACTGAAAAAATTTAATAATCGCCCAACGCCGGAAAACATAACTCAGTACCGTATTGTTCGGGCCAAAGCTCGCCGCATAATTAAAGAAAGTAAACGAGCATCATGGAAAAGAATATGTTTCAACTTTAAACTCTCGTTCCTCAATAAAGAAAGTTTGGGATACGATCCGCAAAATAAATGGAAAGGGAAAACATAATTCATTCCGACATGTGAAGATAAATAATAACAATTTCAATACCAAACATGAAATAGCTAATGTACTTGCTGATTGTTTCTCCAAAAATTCATCATCGTCTAATTATTCAGAAGCTTTCCGAAGACTAAAAGCCCAAAAAGAAAAAACACGGTTGAAATTCACATCGAATAACTCAGAAAGTTAT
>JAECUM010060861.1:0-30508 GCA_016617855.1 Megalonaias nervosa
CCTT
Organism: Megalonaias nervosa; assembly: GCA_016617855.1. Lineage (NCBI taxonomy): Eukaryota > Metazoa > Mollusca > Bivalvia > Unionida > Unionidae > Megalonaias > Megalonaias nervosa. The sequence continues at coordinate 5 of JAECUM010060861.1, forward strand.
TCCACTCTATAGCTGTAAAGTCTTTTCAGTTTTAGAGATAAAACTTGATATACTTCTAATTATCCCTAAAAAGTGTCTTACGTACCATTTTGAGTTGGTATCAAGGTCAAGGTCATAAGTGAATACTTTAAGTATTCCATCACAGTTTCCTTTCCTCTCTAGCTTTGCACGCGTATGGATTGATGATGCGCTGGCAATCACCGTGACATGCATTTTAAGGTTATTTTCTCCTTACTTGTGCATGTTAGTACAGGATATTTCTAAATATTTTATTCAGTTTTAGTTAACCATAATATACATTGTTCTCAGTGAATGATTCAATGTGTGTGTGTGTGTGTGTGTGTGTGTGTGTGTGTGTGTGTGTGTGTGACTTAGATTGTAACATAGCTTTAAAAAATTTTCAGGCATATCGCTACGATGTCTGCAGTGTGGCAGTTCAGAGCGATGTCTAGAACGGGGGCATGATGCCGCAGACACGTAGCATTATGCCCACCCAGTCACATTATCCTGACACCATGCCGACCAGTCCTAACACTAATCTCTTAATGCTGAGCGCCAAGCGAGGCAGCTGTTAGCACCATTTTTATACGTCTTTTGCATGACTAGGCCGGGGTTCGAACCCGCGATTATTTTGCGGTTGAATCGATGCTTTAGTTTTAATCTCATGTCTCTTATCTCCCTGTCTGTAGTTAGAGTCGCTGCATTTATCGAGATAAAAATACAACTGCAATGCATCCGAAAACTTATGAACTCTGCTGAACTCCAAGCTCCAAAATCTAAAAGTCAGAATACGATTTTTATGTTTCACCTCCTGACTATTCTTATTCATCAAATCAAAGCGTGCAAATACTCTAAAAGACGAATGGAATTATTAAAAATGGAAAAAGATGAATTAAAGAAACAACTAGGAAGGGATAATATGGAAGAAGTAGAAAAGACAGTTAAAGGTAGATTAAAAGAAATTCAAAAAGAAGAAAATAAGGGAAGGCAAATAAGTGCAGGAAAATTTACTCAGCTCTACAAAAAGGCAGAATGTTTATACAAAAGGGAGGAACTAAGGAGAGGTGGGGAGAAAAAACTGGATAGATTAAGAGAAAACAATAGGGATTTAACAGAAAAAAAATGACATTATGAGACATATTTTTTAAATATTATTAGGAACTGTATACAACACAACAGATTAATTCCGGTATCATAAATAATTACTTGAAAGGAATAAAATGCGAGATGATATAATCAGAACATAGAGATAAATGTGACGATTTCGTCTCCAGAGAAGGAATAAGAAACACCATAAAACAATTAGCGAAAGGAAAATCCACAGGAAGAGATCGGCTCACCGCGGAATTCTATCGAAATTTCCAAAGTGAGTTATCGTCGATCCTTGAAGTGTTATATAACAACATCCTACTAAAAATGAAACAATGTCAAAGAACATGAGTGAGGGAAAAATCACGTTAATATACAAAGGGAAAGTGGAAAGGGAAGATTTAAAAAATTTGAGGCCCATCTCCCTCCTAAATATAGATTATAAAATATTAAGTAGAATTTTAGCAAATAGGGTTAAGAAGGGAATTAATAAAATAATAAATATTAATCAAATATGCGGTGCAAAAGGGAGAGACATACAAAATAATATTTTAAACATTAGAACAGTAATTGATTTATAAATGTAACAAGTCAAAAAGGTGCCATGGTACTTTTCGAAAAAGAAAAAGCCTTTGACAGATTAGAACATAACTATATACAAAAAGTTCTAGAAAATTTTGGATTTGGAAAAATCTTCCAAAAATGGACCGAAATCCTGTATAATAAAATAACTTCTAGAATGCAGGTTAATGGAGCAATCATGGAAGAATCTGAAATACAAAGATCGGTGAGGCAAGGGTGCCCACTGTCCATGCTATTATACGTAATAGCAATTGAAATCCTAAGTATCAAAATAAGAAACAGTAGAGAAATAGAATGGATACAGGTACCCAACTTGAAACAGGAATTAAAAATGCTCCAACATGCTGACGATTGTACAAAAACTTTATTAGAGATCCCAGATCAATTAAGCAACTAAGAAAGAATTTGAATCATATGGAAAAGCATCTGGGTCAAAATTAAATCACGATAACACAGAAATACTAAAAATAGGAAACTGGAGGGGGAATCACCCTGGACTTCCCACTCAATTAATAAAAGATCGGGCGAAGGCACTAGGGATCTTTTTCGGAAAGGAAGATGAAAAAGAAAATTATAAGAACTTGATAAAGAAAATTAAATAAAACACCAATATCTGGGCACAAACGCCGCTATGCATTATGGAGCTGGCCCAAGTGGCCAAAACATATACTCCAATATAAAGTATACATTAAAATCAATAGATCTGGAAAACAAAAAACTAAATAAAATAGATAATGAAATAATAAACTATATATGGAGCTATAAGACACGCTACGTAATAAAAGAAATTCTATATAGGGCAAGAAAAAGAGGAGGATTAGCACTACCAAGCCCACTACTAATTAAATGCACTAATATAATAAATAGAATTTACATGTTAAACTCAGAACCAAAGACTCCGTGGGAAGCCCTTTACATATACTGGTTCGGTTTCATGATTAGGAATAGGAAGACATATGGAAGAATAACTTACTATAAAAAATAGAGGTTCCCAGAAAATTTAGGAATGTCAAAGATTTACTAGTTAGGTTCAGAAACAGAAAAGAATTATGGCTTAAAGAAAGAGTACAAACGTATGAATGGATAAGAGACGAATCAACATAGAACATAAGATGCAAAGTTGAACAAGAAAATTGGGGAATAATTTGGGGGCACTGGTCCAGCATCAAATCATTGAAAATGCAAAGTATAATGTTTAAATACTTACATAACACATGGTTAACAGGGGACGGAGCTGTAAGAAGGCACATGATAAAAATAATACCAAAGTGCCCCACGTGCAAAAAGGCTGATTACACGAAATACCACACCATAACGCAATGTGAAAATAGGAAAAACGATAGAATAGGATTAATAATGGAGATATGTAAAAAGGAGAGGCACAGAAGGAACAACCTATTATTTTTAGATGGAGATTTTGATAATAAACTGATTATGAAAATTACGGACTATATAACTAAGACGATGATAGCCTTTGGTCAGGTTATTTGGATTACAAAATAGCCAGACGTAACAGGACACCACGACCCCCGGAGGTGGGGCTGGGAGGAGGCTTCGGCTGATTGCCCAAGTAGGGGCTGTACTAGCCTGAGCGCGGGCCAATTCTCTCACCTCATGCGCCCCACAAGGGGGTTGGGGGTTGGGGTTGGGGTTATAGTCCTAATAAAATAATAATGAAAAAAGAAACCCAAACAGGATCCTTCGATACCTCTAACTTTAACTTGAACCTATTAACGAAAATCTAACCAACATCTTTTATAAAAAGGTGAAGCTTATATTTTATTAATATACTAAAAATCTAACAACTTTTTTTCGGGAAACTAGATACAGGGAACCTGCGGACTGGAAGAGGTATGGGGCGTAGACGTCGCAGGGCTAAGTCACAAGGCGCCACGCGAATTGAACAGGCCAGCGAAAGAGTCTCAAAAAATCCAGACGCAGGACATGGACAAACAGACCACAACAAACGGGATATAAAATAAGAACTAACCAATGAATACAAAGGCTTCCCCACCTAGTTTTAGGGACTCGTAATATAAGAACTAATATTGTTTTCCTTATTCTTTACTTGTTTTTAGGCCCTTTCAGACTCTTTTAATGGGAAGTTAAAACATCTATACTAAATATGGCCGCATAAAAAATAAAATCCGAGAAAAGCCAATTATTACCAGTGGGACTCAAATGTACGCCATCTGGAGAAAGATAGGAATATTTGAATCCAGTATGGCGATAAAAGATGACGCTGAGATGAAAACGGAAAATGTCCTCTAAGACAATACTGACACGTCCTATGACTCGTAAATAGCTTCTGCGAGACATGTTGCGTGGCTGAGTGCGGAGAAGGAAACTCCCGACTAGCACGAGGCGCACGCCCATATGGAGTAGACTGTCACAGAGGCGGCGAATACATGAAATAACTTCGGTGTGTGTGTGTTTGTGTGTGTGTGTGTGTGAACTGAGGTCGTTTTCCCCTATTTGGAAGACTAACCCGCATAACACGGGGGAAAGTCGCTCCAGATAAGCCACGAAATTCAATAACTAAATTTTCCGGCCATACTAGTGTGAACATAACGGTCAAAGCGGCAAACTAGGCTATGCCCACAGATTAAGAGATGGATGATGAACGTAAACTAAAGGTAATGCGGCTCCTTAAATAGGGCATGACCTTCTCACCCTTGAACAATTGCGAGGAAAAAAATGAGAAACATCTCATCAACATCGCACACACTGAACTACTAGGAAATTATATTAATTTTGTAAAAGCAACCGTTTCTCATTCAAAACCAGAACTCAAAATTCAAGAAAAAATAAACATATAACGGAAATGAAAATAATTCATTCCAAAACAAATAATTTAAAAAAAAAATAATTTACACAGTATCCAGTGGTAAGACAACTTGGGAAAAATTTGATACAAATGCTGTCCTTACATAAAAATCTATAGCATACAAACAAATATAGCAAATACACGTATAGCATACATAGGACATAGGAGATCGTTAGCAAAGATCACTTGAATATACAAGGGAAGGGATCCCGACTTGGATATTGAAGACAAGATCGGATGAACAACCCTTTAAAATACACTAGGGGGAAAAAAATACCCCAATCAAAACTTTTCTATCTAAATAAGTTTTTGATCAAAATTCTGTTTGGAAAAAAACCCAAAACAAACGCAAATACAACACACCCTAGGGGGATACATCAACACATGAAAACACTTTTAGTTTATGGAAAATGGGGGGGGGGGAGGGAGGGGCATCTGTCTGGTGCCCGCCCCGATTAATATCAAACAACAACAACAACATATATAAAATACAAAACACCACAGCAAATTAAGGTCTCTCCGTCCTTGTGAACACATCATACAAAACATTGTGAGAGAGACAGACACACGCACACGAAGTCGGTCTATTTGGTATTAAGCTAGAAACTAGTCGTTCTACACAACATGGTCAATTTTATCCTATCTGTAGGCCTAACGCAGTAAATGTTCAGGTCAGCGTCATTAAATGTAGCTAAAAGTACCATACTAGTTTTAAATACCTTGTGTGAAACTAATTACATATTGTTAGCTACATTTAATGACGTTGCCCTGAAAATTTACTGAGCTACGTATATGATAAAATTAGCGATGCCGTGTGGAACGAACTATAACAGAAAACACTGATACCTGCACACAGACCATACACTTCACTACTACAAAATGAAAAATACAAAAACTCCCAAGAGCTACCGCAAAGACGGCTACAACTTGAAATGTGTTTTGTCAGACCTGCATTCTTCAAACTTTGTCAAACATCCCCAAATTACCCAGTTGAATCAAACATTGTAAACAAATGAAAATTCCTGCACTTACCAATCAGACTGGTTCATTCATCAATTCACACGATATTCTACAGAAAGATTTCCATGTAGCATATCATCACACTAGTAATAGCAACACTTGCCATATTTCCACGAAAGAAAATATTAATTTCCAAGAATATCATGAATTAGAAATCTCCTCCGTCACTACACACTTAGAAACTGTACGGCAGTATGTACCCAGTAATGTATCGTACCGTTGCCTACCACTGCAGTTTTTCCAAATTTAGAACTGATGAAAGTTAAACGGTATCCTATTAAAAGATAGTAATTACTTATTGTTATTTTATATGACATCCATCGATTAAATGTGATAATACAGTAATAATAGAAAATGGATTTATGTTTCTGTTTTCTCATGCGTATGACTTGTTTACGTACGGTCGACAGGTCGCCCCATTGCCCTCATTAACATATTCGTATAAATGAGCCGTACTATATTTTGAACAACAATAGCACGTGGTTCAAGACGTTCGTAGTGCAATACTTCCAGAACCTAGCAATGACAACTTTTTTTTTCTAGCTTTTCCTTTTCTAAGGACGGCATATATAGCTAAATTCTACTTAGATAATTATTTAGATTTTCATAAATGAGTACAAAACCATATGATCTTTATATAGAGTGAGAAGCAATAATAGTACCTGATGAATATTGGGTTTTGAATCTTTCCAATAAATTGAAAAAGTGCATGGTTATTTTAATTTAAATGGGAAAAAGTTGGGCGAGAAAAATAATCTATGTCAGCGTTAGTACCAAGATAAGGAAACCCCAGTCGCAAGGTTACATTATTTATCTTCCCATTAGGCTATGCCTCGTGGGGAGACAAATAATATAACCCCTTGAATGGGATATCCTTGTCTTGGTCCAAATCCTAACAAAGATTCCATTAGAATATGCCAGCTGTTGTATTTATAATCAAAGATCTTAAAAACACATCCAGACATTGCAGCCGATTTTTAAACACACTGTTCTGAAAACATACAGTGGCAAAACCACTGCATATATCGTATCGAGGGAAACTTTCTCTTGTTAATCGGGTCGGGTACTCTTGAGAACACTCAAGAGGACCCGACCCCGATTGAACTTTGGAAAACAGAAGAGAAAACCCCCCAGCTCATATATGGATCACATACGAGCTTTTTTTGTGTGCAAAGTTTTATATTTTCCCGTTGGTGCATCTCAAATTTTAAGGAAAATTCTGATTGTGCGGTGAGTGTTACAAAAAGAGTTTTCATACATTTTTAAGTGTTATGTATGTTTAATTTAATTATTTGTCTGTTAGTTTTAAATTGTTTTATTTCATTATTACATGTTATTGTAATGTAACATTGTTTGCTGAACTCGACCTTGTCCAAAACTGAATTCATTTCTGCTTGACCTGATTGACTTTTTTAATTTTTTTTTATTTCATTTATGTAAACAACTAATAATAGCTTCATTATTCTCTACGTGTATGAGCTTATTAACAGAATTATTATTCAGGTAAACAAAGAAGGAGTAAGTACGTTGATCAGGGTCAGGGTTTTGGAGATTCCTAAGTGAATTTTATAGGCTATTGTGCTGTAAATAAACAAGGCTCATTAGATCATTCTAGAAGGTCATTTTCCGTTAGGTAATTGTTGAAAATGCTAATTGTGACCTGGGGTCAAACAGAGAACTATATTATCTTGTGACTGTGAGGATTTTACCAGTCGTGCTTTAACATCTAGCACTTTAAAATGTATTATGTTGTGACCAGTTTGGGCTGAATTTTATTTTCTTCTAATTATTGAATTCAAGTGATTATTTTCTCTAAAAATACAAAAGTGGTGTGACAAAATTCTTGGATAAAGACATTCGTTGGAATTTATACTGAATTCAAACCTGGAATAATATTTATGTGATTCAAGAAGAGACTGTTGACACATCAGTACCTCGTTGGCTATAACAAACACGTCATCGCCTTCATTTTTGGATCTCTTCGGCACTTGAACTGAGTTTTATTCAGGACTTTTTATTACTAGGACTTGTATCTTTAATTTTTGGATTATTTTAGGATTTAATTCGCAATACCATAAGTTCTTTTTCTCTTTTTTCACTTTGTATTCTAGGGAAATAAATTATTTGCTAAATTTTACGAAGCTTGTTTTCTTCACTCTTTTCTGTTACTTATTTTAAGAGCATAGACTCGTAGCAGAAGATTGGGGGCTCGTCCGGGATACGAATTTTGCTAAAATATTTCAGAACTTTGCTTTTGAAATTTTAAATTCCCCTAGTATCGGAATATTTTAAATCCCAAGTATTATTTCACATTTTAGAAATCTTCAGAGAAATCAGCAAGTTTTTTGCAATGTCATCTAAAGTGGAGATCTTTATTTCAAATCCTACCCATGAGCAGTTAGATTCCTTAGAAAAAGATGAATTGATTCAACTTGCCAGAAAATATGATGTTTCTGAAGCAAACGTTTCTTTAACGAAGCAAGAAATAAAAAATATTTTGGTCCAATATTTGGTGAAAAAGAATGTTTTGGATAAAGGTGCTTTGGTTTTGATTAGTAAGTATGTATCAGACTCTAACATAAAAATAAAGGAATTAAAATTAAAATTCGAGATGGAATTAGAGTTAAGAAAGCTTGAACGTCAGAACGATAAAGAGGAAAGACAAATGCAATTGAAACTGGAGAAAGAGGAGAAACGAATGCAATTAGATAAGGAGGAAAGAGAGGAAAATGCTATTGGAGAAAGAGGAGAGAGAGAGAGGAACAAATGCAAATGGAGAAAGAGGAGAGAGAGAAACAAATGCAGTAACAGAAAGAAAAGTAACAAATACAGTTACAGAAAGAAGAGAAACAAAGGCAGTTGCAATTGGAGAGAGAGAGAGAGAGAGAGAGAGAGAGAGAGAGAGAGAGAGAGAGAGAGAGAGAGAGATGCAAATGCAAAAAAGAAAAGGAAGAAAGAATTTCAATTTAGATTAAGAGAATTAGAGCTGGCAAGTGAAAAGCACATCCCCGCTTTATATACAAATTCATGTTTTGATGTTACTAAGAATATTAGGTTAGTGTCCCCGTTTAGAGAAAAAGAAGTAAACAAATATTTTCCTCATTTGAAAAAAATTGCTGAAAATTCGAAATGGCCAAGGTATCATTGGACTCTATTATTAGGGTGCACGCTTTGGCAAAGCCCGAGACATCTATGCTTCCCTGTCAGCACAGCAGAGTGCTGACTATAATCTGGTTAAGGAATGCATCTTAAAGTTTATGAATTAGTTCCTGAGGCTTATCGGCAAAAATTCAGAAACTATTAAAACAAAGCTGGACCAACTCATGTCGAATTTGCAAGAGAAAAAGAACAGTTATTTGATAGGTGGTGCATAGTCAAGAACGTTGATCAAGATTACGAAAATCTAAGACAACTCGTATTACTTCAAGAGTTCAAGAATTGTGTCCATAGTGACATTAAGACTTATTTTGATGAGCATAAGGTGGAAACTTTAGGAAAATGCTGCTCGTACTGCTGACGAGTATTCCTTAGCTCATAAAGTTTCTTTTGTAAGCAAGTCTTCCACTCAGCAGTCTTCTGGTAAAAAAGTATTTAAGCCCAATACTAACCCTTCTAAATTTCAATCTGGTACAACTTTTAGAAATCAAGTTTCTGATAAGATTGATCAGAAATCCTTATCTCTTCCTGCGTGTACTATTGCAAGAAGAAAGGACACGTTATTTCTGATTGCTACAAATTGAAAAATAAGCATCATAATCAAGACAGACCTATTCCAAATGCTCTTATTTCTAAGAGGTCAAGGTCACGGTCATGTATTGAAAGCAATACATTTGTTGGGTCTCATAAACCAAGGTCTGATTTTATTATGAGAATCATGAACCATTCATGTCTAAGGGTTCTATACCACTCATGAGTGATTCAGCCAATCTCATCCCTATTAAAATTTTAAGGGACACGGCGGCTTCTCAGAGTCTTTTATTATCAGGTACTTTGCCTTTATCTGAGGAGTATTCTTCTAATGAGAGTGTTTTTATTCAGGGAGTAGAGTGCGGCTTTCTTAATGTTCCTCTCCACTGTGTAAATTTGTCATCAGATTTAGTCTCAGATCGGAACAGTGTTTTCTTTACCCATCGAGGGCATTCATTTATTACTAGGCAATGACCTAGCTTGAGATAAGGTTGTGGTTAATCCACTTGTAAATGACAAGCCTTGTTTGGATCAGAAAGTCGATCCTATTGAAAAAGAATTCCATGATTTATACCCAGCTTGTGCAGTTACTAGAGCTATGACAAAGAAAGCTCTTGAGAATGATGTTGATTAGGAAAGTATTCCTTTAGCTGACACATGTATTGGTCAGGATTTTGATGAGGTCACTTTTCACTCCTAGTTTGGATCAATCATAGGGTATTGATCACAGTGATCGTCTTTAAACTACTCATTCTCTTTATTCAAATCAGGGTGACATATGACAATCACTTGTCGTCGAACAGGAAAAAGATCCTGAGATCTCCTGTTTGTTTCAAAGGGCAATTATTGAAACTGAAGACACGGACGTACCTGTCTGTTATTTCATTAAAAATGGGATTCTTATGAGAAAATGGAGACCTCCCGAGGTACCTGCTTGTAGTTCCAAAATCTTACAGACAGGAAATACTTAGTCTGGCCCATGAAACTCCTTTGGCTGGTCATTAGGGATTAATAGACTTATCACAAGATCTTGAATCACTTCTATTGACCAACAATTAAAAGTGATGTTTGTAAATACTGCAGATCATGTCATTCTTGTCAAATGGTAGGAAAACCCAAACAGAAGATACCAAAGGCTCATCTGCAACCTATTCCCGCATTTGGCGAACTATTTAGCAGAATAATATTAGATTGTTTCGGTCCCATACCAAAGACCAAGTCAGGTGACCAATACTTGTTGACCATAATGTGTGCATCAACAAGATTCCCAGAGGCAATTCCTTTGAGGAATATTAAAACTAAAACAATAGTAAAAGTTTTGATAAAGTTTTTTTTTACTCAATTTGGCCTTCCCAAATCTCTCCAATCTGATCAAGGGTCAAATTTTATGTCTGGAATTTTCCAGCAAGTTAGATACGAATTAGGCATCCAACAATTCAAATCTTCTGCCTATCACCCTGAGAGCCAAGGGGCTTTAGAAAGATTTCATCAAACTTTGAAAAATATTATTCGGTCATGTTGTTTTGATACGGGTAAAGATTGGGATGGAGGCATTCATAAACTATTGTTTGTTGTTCGGGAATCGGTTCAAGAATCTTTAGGATTCAGTCCCTTTGAACTAGGTTTTGGACATACTGTGCGTGGACAATTGAAATTGTTGAAAGGGAAACTTCTTTCTAATGAAGATGCCGAATCAATCTTCTCGATTATGTTTCCAATTTTAAGTAGAAGTTGTCAAAGGCTTGTGAGGTTGCAAGAACTACTCTGCACTCTCCTCAGTCACAAATGAAATTAAGGTATGATAAGAATGCAAAGGAAAGGAGTTTTCAGCCTTGTGATAGAGTTCTGGCTCTCTTGTCCATACCACAAAATCCTCTTCACGCCAAGTATTCTGGTCTTTAAGCAGTTGTAAAGAAAGCAAATGATTTAAATTACATAATAAATACTCCTGGGAGGCAAAAAAACCCAACAAACTTTGCCACATAAATATGTTAAAGGAGTATATTGAGAGAGATAGCCAGGTTAATCATTTAATTAATTTAGTTGCACCTGTCCCACTAAGTGAGGATTTAAGCGAAGGAATGTAATCGGACTCTATTGATTTTGGAGTAACAAATCTTCGAAATTCAGAAATTATAAATAATCTGGCCCATAAACTTTTACATTTGCAAGAACAAAAAAGAATGGATTTAAACAGTTATTACTTGAATATGAGCACTTATTTCCAGATGTTCGTACAAGAACAAACAAAATCTACCATGACGTTGAAATTGTAAATTCCACACCTGTGACACAACACCCATACAGGATGAACCCTCTCAAAGAGGAATGCTTGAAAAAAGAAATTGAGTATTTGCTGGAAAATGATTTCATAAAACCGGGTAAAATTGACTGGAGTTCACCTTGTATACTTGTTCCGAAACCAGATAATACTTTCCGTAATTTCACTGATTATAAAAAGGTGAACAGTGTGACTAAAACAGATTCATTTCCATTACCAAGAATCGATGACTGCATTGATAAAATTGGAAATGCCAAGTATGTCACCAAATTTGACCTTATGAATGGATTTTCGCAAATTCCTCTGACGGAAAGGGCATAGGAAATTTCGGCATTTGTGACTCCAGATGGAGTTTATCAGTATAAAGTGAGCCGTTTGTGATGAAAGGTTCGTCTAGTACTTTTTAAGGTTTAATGAACATGATCACATCTGGTCTAGATAATTAAGATGCTTCCATCGATGATGTCATCTTCTACAACGACACCTGGAAAGATCATTTAGTAACAATTCGGAAATTCTTTGACAGACTCTCTCATGCAAGTTTGACAATTAATTTATCCAAAAGTGAGTTCTGCCGTGCTTGTGTAACATTTCTAGGACATATCGTGGGACATGGACAAGTTAAACCTATAGATGCTAAGGTCAAGACTATCTCTTAATTTCCCGTGCCTATCAGTAAAAGGAAACTGATGCGATTTTTAGGTATGACTGGATACTATCAGAAATTTTGTTCCCATTTTTCCATAATTGCTGAACCTCTGACAAATTTATTAAGCAAGAAATCCAAGTTTTATTGGTCTGAAAAATGTCAGGAGGTTTTTGATAAGTTAAAGGCCATACTAAAGAGTGTACCAGTTCTTACAGCTCCAAATTTCAGCCAATCACTTAAACTGTCTGTTGATGTAAGTGATATTGGGTTGGAGCTGTAGTGATTCCAGAAAATAAAAATTGTGTTGATCATCCAGTGTGCTATTTTTCTAAGAAATTAAATAAGCACCAGAGAAATTATTCCACAATCGAGAAGATCGGGCAAGATGAAAAACAAAAATCAGAGATTATTAAGGTGGAGTTTGTTTTTGCTGGAATATAATATTGACATCAGGCACGTCAAGGGAAAAGACAATTTAATAGCTCTTTTTGGGATTTAATTCGCAATACTGCAAGTTCTTTTTTCTCATTTTTCACTTTGTATTCTAGAGAAATAAATTATTTGTTAAATTTTACAAAGCGTGTTGTCGTCACTCTTTTCTGTTACTTATTTTAAGAGCATAGACTCGTTAGATTAAGAAAATTGAAGATCTTTCGTCCCCATCAATATACAGGCTATAACATGTTGTGTCTTTCACCCATGGTTAGAGAGAGCGAGAGAGTTCATCTCCTTTAAAAGGGGTGTCATTCATAACGGTGTAGATCTACATCATTGGGGATGGCTGAACGAGAGATACGGAGTCGACTGCAAGAAAGACGAGCCGTGAGTTCTAGCGAACGAATTAACTTTATTAAAATAGTCGATATATACAATTATATTCTAGTGATAGAAATACATCTACATAAACTTTACATTTTAAATATAAGAAATACAGATAAAATTACAATATACCTTCAAGCTTATCAACTTCATAGAATTCTAGAATTTCTGTCTTCTAGAATATAATGTAAATAACTGAATATCGAATAAGCGAAATGGAGTCATGCAGAATCACTTACACAAGGTGGCGCACGACACAATGGATACGTCATCAAAACGTGTTGAGAGTTTTGTTGTTGGCACCATATTCTAGATTTGTCCAGGTACCCTACTAAGAATTTTAGGTTAGTACGAAATTGTTTATCAACATGTTTAGCTTTCAATGTGGCATCACAGAACTCGACATTCAATCCGGATTGTACTGGATCACACCTTAATTTTTAATTTCGTTCAAAAATATCCGCGTACTTTAACATTTATTTTGCCTTTATGTACTTCTCGAGGGGTGCAAATAATGACATTCCAAAGGAATATGGCTGTGTGATGATCCAGATAAAGTGAATAATTGCTATCCAAAGGTACATAGAATCAAATTTTAAAAAATTACACCCATTACTGAAATAGTCAGTGTTGAACGCCTACATGACCTGTATGACTTTTACTATAGTCAACCTCCAGTCCATTATGTATCGTACCCCACCTCATGTCTTACAATCTCATACATGCCATATTTCCAGACGGTGTTGGTTGTGTTTTTTTAGACTCAAAACAGTGTGTTTTGCAGTTCCATTGAGATGGGAGGGGGGCAATACGCGTGATCACAAAAGCGATGTCGTCCAATTAAAAACAAGCCAACTTTTCACATAATCTATAAAAAATGATTGGAAATTAAAATCTGAAAATTACAAGTCTGTCTTGATCAAAGCATTTAATACACTATTAATAATTATAATAAGTACTAATAATGACTAATATATTAGCTGTCTTGTGGGACCATGAATGGTATGATACCTTTCTTTATAACCAATTTTCTTTTTTAAACACTCCCAATCGTAATACCTTATGAAAACTACTACTACTCGCAAATCCAGTCCCCTCACATAACATTTTCAGCTAAAGAAAGCGACCGCTCCGATGGCTTAGTTGTTAGAGTGTCCTCCTCGCATTCTGGAGGTCGCGGGCTCAAACCTCGTCCGAGTCATACCAAAGACTTACCAAAATGGAACTAGCAGCTGCCTCGCTTGGCGCTCAGCATAAAGATGTTAGTGTTACGATTGGTCGGTCTGGTGTGAGGTTAATGTGACTGTGAGACATGATGCTGTATGTCTGCCGCATGATGCCCCAGTGCTAGACATCACCATAAACTGCTCCACTGCAGACATCGTAGCTATATGACTGAAAAATTGTTAAAGCTACGTTAAAATCCAAATCACACACACACACACGCACACGCACACGCACACACACACAAACACACACACAAAGAGAGCTAAAAGAAGCTAAAAGTTATCTTCCCACCTAGGTGGCGGTCGGGCATAGTGATCTCTTCTTGGTATATGGATTGCCGACAGAACCCATGAATATTTCAGTTACTACTTGCGCCCTTGCTAATAAGCACGCTCTCACTACAAAGATCTCGCAAAAGCCTGATTCAGTTTTGGAAGCATACTATCAAACGTTAGAAGAATCCTTTCACGTCTAAGGAAAGTATACTCTATCTATATTTCCAATTTTTCTCTCTTCCTAACGCCGACAAACTTCTGACTTTTCAATTTTCTAGCATCATGTCGTCTTCTCGCATTTAATAGCACGTAGTCACTTGCAAGGGCAGCTTATGCGACTTCAAGATACGTTTGGCTACCATTATTTTGACAAGAGATCAGGAGAAGCCAAAACAACAACTAATACAGGCTCAGTCAGTGGAAGGCTGCCTTGCATCTAGTACGTCAAACCCTACCTGTGCATATATTTACGGAAACCAGTCTAACCCATTTACTGCCTCAGAATACTCATTTCTTTTTACGATGCCAATCTTAGTTCCTCACTTCCAACAGATGTCTCTTCGCAAATGTCTCGATCCTCTATCACGAGGAGAGACTCCTTAATCATCGACCGCTTGGAAGTCACAGTTTCTAATTCAGGGCGCTCTACAAGTTTAATGAGCGGCAGACCATGTCCCTCTTCGCCAGTTAAGTCTCTGGCAACACAGGAGACTTTAGCCTCAACCCATGCAAACAAAGATGACGCTTGTTCTCAACTACTGTCATCGGTTCTAGACTATACGATGTTACGGGAAGATTCAGCCTTCCGAGCCTCCGTTGAAGAAGTTTTGCGCCTATTGCCCCATGATTTCTGTCCTCCTCCTCCTCCCACTCCATCAACTACCTGGACGAGAGCTGCAGCATTTGTTGATATTATGACAAAAAAATGAAGAATCTAACTTGAAATTTCTTCGCATTCTGGTAGAGTTACATACATTTTAACTGGCTTCAGATCAATTACACGATCCAAGTATCAACCGACTTTTCTACTCACAAAAGCGACTCCCATCAAACTTTCGTTGACGATTCTACCTTTGCCATACAAGAACATTTCATTTAGAAATCGTAGCAGTCGACAGTGATATTGCCAGTTTGAAGATGACAAAGCCATACTCGATACGTATGACACTCAACAGTTAGTACACAATATTGTAGCCGTCGGTTCTTTGTTGCACCTAGTCCTATGGCTATCTTCCAATTGGCGGAGCATAGCTTATCTCTCGCACTCCGAATAACTCAGGACATGCATGGAATAGGTCTCGAGAATAGCCCGAGTACTGAACAAAGCCGCTCAACATACTCTGGTCAATGCCGTAACCTCAGTTACAAATTTACAATAGGCGGAACGAGACTCAGTGCTCACTACCTCCAATTTCCTTAAGGATCACCATAAGACCAAGCTACAAGCACAATCTTTTCCTTTAACTTTGTTTAACGGCCAAATTGATGAAATCCGCAAACAAGCCACCAAGGAGACCAATTTCCCTTCCCCGCAACCACAGTGTCGGGAAATCAAGGAAAGGACGCAAAGGCCACACATAGGACACACACCTCTGCAAAACCGTCCAATCGAAGCTCAACCCATCCAAAGCTACAGCTCTCGCAAACAAAAGTGGATAAAACACAGAGAGGGTCCTATCGTTCGCTAAAATGTTTATCCTCATGACAGCCTCCTTCTGTCAAAAATGACATCATCTCCACTGAGCCCTTCACACAGATCCATGTAAGAGGAAGGCTCCAGTTCTTTGCTACCAAATGGAACAAATTTGCCTCGCCGATCCATGGACTCGACAAGTGGTTCTGAGGGACATTGCATAACTTTCATCACTTCTACTCTCCGTCCACAGTCGCAACAGCTGCAAATGTCCCAATGGACACATTGAAAGACATCACCTTGCAACAGAAATAGACGACCTTCCACAGAAAAGGGCGGTAGAACTCGTTCTAAACACAAATTCTCCGGGGTTTTATTCTAGACTTTCTTGTTTCCAAAGGCAAACGGCACTCTGCATCCTGTCATCGACCTAAGCGCACTCAGGCAATTCATTCACGCTCATTGGCTTTCTATGGCAACACCACAGCGCATTTTGAATGCCGTTCAATGAGACTTCGGAATCAATGTGGACTTTGAAGACGCATGTCATGATGCCCTTATTCACAAGGCCTCCAGGAGGTTCCTGCGATTCGCATACAACGACATCGTATACCAATTCAAAGCACTCTCATTTGGACCCAACATCAGTTCTTGGGTCTTCATTCGTCTGATGAACCGAGTAATGGATTATTTGCCAGGACCATTTCTACGGTGGTAAGATCACGTTGCCGGATGACAGCCTGCAAACACGACATGACAACTCATGTTACGCTGTTTACCAATCTGGGCTTTCTTGTAAACAAGGACAATTCCGACCTAGTACCATCTCAACAATTTGTTCACCTAATAATGGAGTTCATTACACAGGTAAGAATAGTAAATCTCCCTAAGGAACGGGCTTTGAAAATTCGAACCATGGTGGCTTTTTTACGTAAAAGGAAAATTCTGTTGTCAAGGGAATTACTTCGCCAACTAGGCTTGCTCAACGTGGCAGCGGACCGCATCGTCTTATGTCGCCTTTATAACGCTCCCATTACAAATGATTCTTTTGTCCCAATGTAGGCCAAATGTTTGCTAACTGGACCGACCCCTCACCATCTGCACACAAACGTAGTACCATCCACGGAATTAGGGCAACCTAACTTGGCTCACGGAGGGTATACCTCTGTAAGTACAACCGACAGAGATCCGAGTCTGTACATATGCAAGTACGGAAGGCTGGGGATCACACTACTACCGTCCTTTCGGGAAGCCAGGGGTGCATAGTCTCCCCAAGAACGGCATCTGCATATCAATATCCTGGAGATGAAGGTCAGTTTGAAAGCCTTTCGCTGGTGGCATGAGTATTTATTTAGAAAGGGAGTCCTTATTCTATCCGACAACTCAACGGTGGTGATTTATCTCAAACGGCAGGCCGGAACTAAGTCCCAAGATTTTTGTTCCCTGGCGTGGGACTTTTTGAAGTGGTGTCATCAACAACAAATCCACGTATAAATTCGTCATATTCCGGGGCGACTAAACACACTGTCCCGGAACAATAAACTAATACGGACGGAATGGTCTCTCCATTCCTCGGTTTTCACTTAGAGATGTGCCCGATGGGATCGACCGTTGGTGGACCTGTTTGAGACAAGGTCGAATACCAAACTCCTAACCTTTGTGTCTTCAGTCCCAGATCCAAACGTCAAGGCAGTCAAGGCGTACGTCTTCCCTCCAGCACATCTGATTCAAAAGGTTATACAGAAAGCACGAGAATCATAGTATCGCCTTATCCTCATTTCATCACTCAGATAGGAAACTGGGATTTTTTCGTCATCTTCTCAAACAATCACAACATCAGCTGTTTCATCCCTACCCAGAGCTACCTATTGCACATCTGGATCATATTAAACAATCTCTCATAAATAAACAGTTCTCATAACCAGTCGTGGAGAGAATCGCTCAAGCAAGAAGGCCTTCCACTCTGAAAGCATACGAAGGCAAATGGCAGATTTTCACACAATGGTGTGCGAAAGAACACAACATACCTCTCCAGGCACCTATACCGCAAATAGCTAATTTCCTCCTCTGGTTATTTGAAAAGAGAAAATTAAAGCCAAGTACGATAAATCGTTACCGCTGCACGATCCCTGACACCTTTCATCATCTCGGAGGAGAGGATACCGGACAAAACAAAGACTTGTCTGACCTTCTCTCCAACTTTTAAAGGTACACGGCCGAGACGTTGGCTTGATGCCCAAAGTGGGACCTATCTTGGGGATTAATCTGGCTGAACAAGAAACCTTTTGAAACACTTTCAAGGGAACCTCTGGCTCATCTTTCATACAAGACCTGCTTCCTCATGGCATTTGCGACGGCTGGCCGAATCAGCGAAATAGATGTCCTACCAGCAGACCCGAATTACATGTAGTTCCGACAAAATGGGGAAATTTCACTCATGACGGCATTCTCTTTCATCGATAAGAACAGGCTTCCTTGGGTAACCAGACTTTTGTTATAAAATCACTGTCTAGTCTGGGTACTTCAGATCAAGGCCCACTGCATGACCCAGTTTGTGTTTTGAGGTGGTATCTTAATAGAACAGACCTGGTTCATGGAGAGAGATCACGCCTATTTTTACCTCTAAAAAGAGAACAGGAAGACATATCAGCACAGACTATTTCGTCCTGGATTAAGTGGGTTATACGCTCTGCATATCGAGAAATTACCTCAGCTCCAATGAACATATTACTCATCTCGGCTCACGAGGATAGGGCAGTTGCCACCAGCATAGCGTTTGACCGAAACTGTTCTCTAGCCGACATTGTTCAGGCCGTGGGATGGTGATCGGAAGCCTGATTCTCTAGCTTTTATTTCAGATATCTGTCATCCTACAGGGCTCAGTTCGATCTGGTGGGACATATATCTGCAGCTCAGCAACTCACCTTTTCAGGCCGATCGACCGCTTCACGACTTCCGCTGGATTTGTGGAGGGTGGTGGTGGAGGAAATGTTTGCAATTTTAAGCCTCTCCCTGACAGATAGAGTCCCTTCCATTTGGGTTACCTTGAAGCTGTCTCACATGCCTTTGGGGACTGGAGGTGGTAATTCTGGGTTATGATGTACCTTCATCCACCTTTTGCCTATTCTCCTTTTGGGTAATGTATTTAAAGAAGAAACCGATGTTTGTTGATAGTTTTGTTTTCATTATGATGCATGCAATTTTGTGATATCAACTATTAGATGTTACAAGTTTATTAAATATAGATATGCTTGGGGGCAAACATATTATTGGGATGAAATTTGCAGATACAAATTTCAGAATTTACTGTCTGTTTTAAAATTTTATAACGTTAAAGATAACTGAATAATTGATCGTCAAACCAATTCTATTATATTTATATGACATATGAAGTTAAATTAGTTAATACTATAACAATACCAACATATTTCAGCAAAGGATAAAGCTGAAGATAATTAACAAGTTCTCCTAAAGTTTTGAGCTGCTTCTCTCTTACAACCAGGGGCCCCGAGTGGCCGAGTGGTCTAAAGCGCTGTCCGTTACGGATCACTACCATCTCACCTCTGTCTGCGTTGGTTCGAGTCTAAGATTCGGCGAATGTGGATATGTGAGAAAGCTTGCCAGTAGCTTCTCGTGGGTCGGTGGTTCTTTCCGGGGATTTCCCGGTTTCTTCCTCCACCATTAATACTGGCCGCCATGTATAGCCTATCCTGTGCTGAAAATGGCGTTAAGCCCCACAACAACAACAACAACTCTTACAACCATGAGTTTACTTCCTTTACTAACTGATCTGCACACTTGGAGGAGGGGGGGGGGGCATCTTGAACTATAAACATTTTCTTTGATTCTGTGTACAGACTATTACACGCTGGGTCAGCACACTTGGTGAGATAAAAGTGTGATTTTCAGCTATAGAATTCTCCTGTATAGCGTGTGTAGTCTATTATTAAGATTTAATGCCTTGTACTTTTATAAAATTGAATTTTGTCTACATACTGAATTTGACACAAAATAAGTGCTTCATCAAAATTCCTGCTAACCGGACTCAGCATCACAGATGTCCTGGATGCTCGCCTTCTGTTGGCTGCCTTGTTGTTACATTGGGCAAAGCACTTAACTCCCATTTATTCTGCATGATATAGCTAATAATGCGTACCATTAAAGCAACCTCCTACGACTATAGCATATTTCTTGATCTATCAATATGATTTAAAATATAGTAAATGTTTGTGAGATGAGAATAACATTCTTTGAAAAAGTTTGTTAGGATGTCAAAATTGTTTGTCACTTTACACTTGTTAATTAATACTGATCAAAATTAGTGTATGAATATAGCATACGATATGAGGTAATTTCGAGATTAATGAATATATTAATTGTTGTACTTTGCAATAGACTTTTGTAATGAATGAACTCAGGACTAAAATGTGTAAGAATATTGAATTTTACATTTGATTACTGCAAATGTTGATTATATTTTGGAGCAATACATGACTTTTTGTGCAAGCCTTATTTAAATGTTATAAAGCTTACGAGACAGAAGTGCTTCCAGCCTATTATTAACCACACATATAATACTACTCTTATTGTATAATGTCCATTAATCTTGGGGACTAAGAGAAGTGTATGGCAACGCACAGTAGCCATCTAAACTAATGCGATGATTATGCTTCATGAATATTACGACGAACACGTTATTTGAAGTTAACTCACAGAAAATAAAATTTACAGTCACTGTGGAGTGAATTTGACTGACTTCCTACTCATTATTATTTGGTCTATACTGTAGTTCTATTGAGTGTATTACTTTTGACATTACAGACATAACATAGTCTATGTGAGCCTGGCGTTGTACAAATAGAAATAACTACAACACTCTCTGGTCGTGGGTATATAATGGGAATAGGAAACATTTGGGATAAAAACATAAAACAAAACAGAACAAATATTTAATATACAATACTAAAACAGAACATAACAAATACTTAAATATACAATACAAAAAAAAACGAGACAAATACGATACACAACCCGCACGCCAGTATTTCAATATATCAGCTCGAGAACATATAAATGATAACCTTACCAGACCCCGAAATCTACAAATGTTACAATTCTCGCGAATTATGACCATCACTATAGGCCTAGGCAAAAGCGGAATGAGTAAATTGTTGTTTGTCTGGACCCCCCGTGGAAAAGTGCTAAGTGTTTTTATTAGGTGGCATGGGATTAACGTTAGCGTGCACTTCGTGTACTGTGACTGATCGCTCACTCACTCACTCATTCATTCACGATAAACACTCACCTGAGTCACATACTCCCTCCCAATGTGTAATGTCTCCCGACATTTAGAAAATTTGAGAATGCAGCATAAAAAGTAGAAGAACAAATAAACAATCAGTGACTATACATCATGTCTTCTGAAATAATTAAAAACATTAATCAATGCATAATAGACGTTCACAAATAAAATCTAGATTTAAAAGCAACCTTATATAAAAACAGTCTTCAGAAAGTTCATCTACTCTTTCGTCTTAAACTGAACACCATACAAGAATAGCTTTCTATTACCACGTATTTCTTTTCTCTACCGTAGTGGTACTAGCTTAACTGACCTAGTAGATCAGCCCCAGCGGGATTCGAACTCACCCGATTCTCCCCAGAAAACCACTACCACCACATTTATCCATCATTCCACGTTAACATAAGTTCCCAACATGGAGGACAAGAAAAACGTGAGCCATTCGTTCGTAAAATCAAATTACATCAAATGTTTTAATGATAGCATGGATAACATTATCATAAGGGCGGTTGCTTGAAGTTGTATTAACTACATCTTAAACCATTTCATTACCGCAACAAGGCGGCTCAGACTACCGCTAAAGCCCTTTATGAGCATTTCTTTCTATATTACAGTTTCCCGGAAAGGGTTCACATCGATCAGGGACGAAACTTCGAGGGTAGGGTAATAAGGGAGCTATGCAAATTAGCGAACGTACAGAAGTCTCGCTTTTCCCCGTTTCACCCACAGGGAAATGGTGCATGCGAACGCTTCAATGGAACGCTCTTAAAAATGCTAGGGACATTGCATGAAAAGCAAAAACAACTTTGGAAGTCGTACATTGGTCCAAATTTCCATGCATATAAAGGATACTAAGAATGATTCCACTGTATTCTCAACCCATTTTCTACTGTTTCAATTGACGACTATCTGGGCACCGCACCAGACTGTGGCTAGGCTGCTGCAAGTGCCTCACACATACGCCAAGACAATGTTTATGCTTTGAGCATTTAACACCATTTTCAGGACATCACAGGCTACATCAGCTCTCCAACATTTGTTTTCAAAAATATTTCAGACAGTGGTTCCGAGACGATGAAAAGTTTATACAACTTGGAAAAAAGCTTCGAGCTACTTATTGATATGCACAAAGGAAGCAATATATTATTTCTACTTGATTAATGGGGGATCCAGAGCATCAAATATAACTTAAATACCTTTGAGTGCTTGACAGACAGAAATATCAGCGGAGATGATTGAAACCAGTTTTAACGGTACCTGAAGTGAACTATAATTGTTGCATAGCACTGTTAGAATTTTATTGTGCAGCATTCGAAATTTTGATTCAGATACTTATAAATTGTGTAACGAACCCTTTGCAGTCATATCTATTGAGTTGCTTTAACCGCAAAATTGTATTTTGTGCTATATAGTTTCTGGAGGAAAAAGTTTAATATTTTGCTGATATATTTCTTCCAGTCGTATTCTTTTTTTGTAATGACACCAATTTGATAATTGTTTTATAACAACATAATGGTATATCCCATCATCGTAACTCTAAGAATTATCGCTTGAAATGGATAAGGTCAACATGTCTGGCTTACTCTTTGCCAGTTATTTTTATCAGTTCAATGTAATTTCTATTAGATAGACTGTTTTACTTTGAATATTTCATAACAAATATACAAAGATTTTAAATTCAGTTTAAATATTTTGAATACTTTATTATTAACTGGGTATGCATTATATCATTGGCCTTGTCAGTTCGAACAGATTTTTGGTCAACGATAATCTTTGGAGGGAGTGTTTAAAACTGACTTGATAGAAATCAAGAAATATTTTGCATTCCATACTGTTTAAATTGAAACAAATGGTTTTTTTTAAATTTTAAATCCATTCACACATCAATATATCTGTTTTCTTTTTGATGCTAAGGCTTATATTGGTGTGATGTAATATTCATTTTTGCATACCATCCATCTGATATTTTTCCTTCTTTATTTCCAGGTATGATATGTAAAATGTAATTAAACCTTCAATGACCCCATTCTTTTCACCTCTGAATATGATATTAATAGGCATTATTTTGTGGAAAACGTATGTGTACTAGACTTGTTCTCCATTTTGAGAGTGTTTCTTCGTAAATTTGAACATTACATCTAGCTGCGCCTTTACAGAACCAAATTGTCTAATTTTTCGAATGATTGTCTCTATCTAAGCTTTGAAATAAGACATGTAACATATAATGCGTTTCTTGTTTCTTAGAGGTTACAAAAGTCTAAAGCTGACTGTTAAATTATTTCTAAAAGAGTCGTGTACATGCAATTCCAATTTATTACATTGATTGAAGAACAAAATTATAGCACCTGTTTCGTAGGATGCAAAGTAAATCTGGAAGCAGTATCAAATATTGTTGCTCTTAAATACCGTAGTTATGACATATACAAAATCAAAGACCTTAATTATTTATCAATAGATGAATAATAAAATGATAGTTCCGTGAATTATTACTAGTAGAGCAACAGCTAATGACCTTTCATTCATAGGAACCAACTATCTGTTGAAGTTGTTTGATCATAATGAAGATGATGATTAAATAATTATATATGACCACTCTGCAGAGGTCAATGAAAACAGAGGAAAGATTGGATTACTTGAAAGAAAGACTGAATGAACAACTTGGGTCAAACACATGTTAAACAACTTGGATCATGCTTATGATTCTTATGTTCCTTCTCACTCCTTTGCATCTTCTCACAATAAAAGCCAAGATTTGATAATCCAAGACAACCTACATGTAACGATCTCTACAAAACTTCTATTCGTCAACTATGAGCACTTAGTTACTGTAGGGTTCATTTTGCTTAGCATTCTCGTTAAAGATTGCAACATGTTCTAGATAGTCGTGGTGAGGACTATGTATTTGAAGCAAAACCATGCGCAATGCATGTGTGTTTTTAAGAATAATAAATAGAAAATGAAAATGTACGGTAAATATATTGTTATGTATATGTAATTAAATTACTTGTGTGTTAGTTTTAAATTCTCTTCTATTTTATTTTTATTTCATTACATGTTATTGTAATAACTTTTTTCACTGGATTTGACATTTGTCTAGAAAAAATCAGTTCAGTTCTTTCAGTCTGATTAGAACGCAAAATGATTGCTACAATGTAATTTTAGCTGACCTAGTTCTTGACCTTGGTTCCGATTTTGTAAACACTAAGTGAAAATGATTGGTTATTACCAAGGTCATGTTCAGCCCACGTGTTAGCTCTGTTGTAAACAGTTTTATTTTTAAATTCATTTCCAGAGTGTTGAATCTGATTCTTAGCTAGGACTATTCTAGCCTACAAGCTGATTGACTTGTAGTGAGTGATCACGTAACCCATCACATGGGTTTGAAATTACGTTTTAGTTGGATTTAATACTCATATCTCAGTGAATTTTAGTCAGTCGTAAACTATACCTTCAGGCCGAAAAGTATTCCTGTTGTTGTCATTTGATTTAAGTTTTTTATTTAAAATAATTTATTCACCCTGGAAAATACTTTTCTTAACCAAAATTCTTGGACAAAGACATTTAATAAAAATTATTCGGAATTCAAAAGCAGGAACTATATTCTTGGTGACTCAACAAGGAACTGTTGACACATCAACACAAACTGGTTATAGAGGACGTCATCGCCTTCCATATTGGAACTTCATCGAGATTTGAACTTGGATTCAATTAGAACCTTTTAGTGATAGGATTTATATTTTTGAATTCTAGGATTAATTTTTGGATTAGATTCACAAACCGTAATCCTATTTCATATTTTTACCTTGTTTTCTAGGGAAATAAATTATTTTGTTAAATTTACAAAGCTTGTTGACTTCACTCTTTTCTTTTGTTACTTTTGTACGAGCCTACACGTAACAATATAACTCTAAACAGGTGGAAAATGAAACAAAAGACAGTAAAATACACGAGTACCACACACGACTGCGTTATATACACATTAGGTAACATTGTAGCGTAAGGAAACTTTACAGATAACATTTCAGAAGCTAAGTCCAAATATATACCGGGTAGTTTTTAGTCTCAAACGCTAAATACAGATTCTAATAATGCTGTAATAAAAAATTCGGTAGATTCCTTGTGAATGAAATAAACATATGTTATAAAGCGATCACCTTTTCAAGCTGAATGAATGCATCATTTTCATGAGATGAAAAAATGTGTGATTTCCTGTTTCGGTCAGGATGAATGTGATTGAACAAAACAATGAACGAAATATTAAGAAAATTAAGATCAAGGACAGGTAATGCACAAACTAATGGCACAGAGGCTATACATGTTCATTTTTACAGAAAGAAATTATGAATACCACTGGACATGGGAATAATTTGTGCCAGCTGTTAATGATACATATAGAAATGTTGCCTTATAAGACTTCATTACTGGAGAAAGACTTATTTAGCAGCCAGTACAAATCTCACCCTTTATTCTCCTGGAATTAAAGTATTTTGATACTGCATGAAAAGAGTGGAGAAAGGGATCAAGAAAAGACCCTCAGTTTATTACTAGAATAAAATTGCATTGATTAAAGAAAACCTGCCAAATATGACTTATTGCATTGCTTTGAACTTAATAGTTTACAGAAACCACTAAGTATTCTTTCAATGAATAGCAAAACCATACAGAAAGTGTTAACGATTTTTGTACTAGCAATGGTTGGATTTTTATCGAAGTTTGGAGTACACATGATGATAGACAGCATGGTAGTGGACCCAATTAGCTAATGTTTAACAATATATTCACTTTGAAATCACGATAAATGAAAATGCAGATTTTCATAAAATGCATCAATGTTTGGTGTCTGATGCACAGGTAAAGATTCAAAATATTCAGCAATGGAGTCTCTGTCTTTCAATAAAATCGAAGATGGAACTTTCATAGCCATAGATGATCTTGTAAAGTTCGTTAAATCTAACCATTCAATTCATGACATGAAACAAACTGTGAAGAAAGAAAATATTTTACAAGAATTACAGAGACATGATACTAAGTTAATCCAGAGAGAAAGGAACAAAAACTTGGTTTCGTTGTCGTATTTCTTTCGATATATGTTTCATCACTATGATGACTTCCAGGTTTGCAAAGTGGTATGTGATGAACTCTGTTAACAACCAACACAGTCTACATCTTCAAACAAATCGAACAAATCAACATGGAATCTTTATCAACAACTACCGTCTGTTGAAATTTTAAGCTTGGGTCTGTATGCAGAAACAATTAAAAAGCTACAACCAGAGGGGCGGAAGATTCCATCTTTAATTATTGATTACAAAACACAGTTCACCGACAGCGAAAGGAATAAAATTCAATTGTTTGAGTGGCACTATATTACCTTTTATAAGAAAGAAGTGTCAGACAATGAAGATGAGCAGGAAAGTAAATGGGAATCTTTGGATTATGTAACGAGTTGGCAGAAACGGGTAAAGAACACAGTCAATTGTGCTTGAAGGTCTGTCAATGAAATATTGCTCGGACGTTTGCTGCTGATGCAATAAATAGAATTACTATCCATCTGGAAAGTATCCATTGACATGAGAAAATAGAAATCATCACAGAAAATGCTTGTAGAGACATACCTGCTCTTCAGCTGCAAACTATCAAATGTTTTCAGTGCACAACCGTGTGTGCACATAACGCAGGAATACACATTGGTATTGAATTGCAGGAATTGCAACATAATGTTGAAGATATGATGATATCTCTCTGACAGTTCGTGCCTCTTTGAAGAAAAGACACAATGTATATGTGCTTGTCATACTCTTCTTTCCCAAATGTTGCCTTCTGCCTGATGAGCATTTTCTTCCAAGAAGTCATGTGAAATCTGGAAAACTCCGACCCCATTACGTGTCCTTTCATCTTGTCTGGATGACCATGATCTCCAAGAGGAATGCAGAATTCTTGACGCCTTTTGCTTTCAATGTTTTAAAGAGGAGAATTATTGGCTTGCAGACCCCTTAGATGTGAACCACTTTAAAATAATGAGAGAATGGTGCTCGCACGTTCCTTTGAAATTTCAGTGTTTATTAGAACAAACACTACTGAACAGTGGCAGCCTCAGGTGTCGATCATCAGATGATTTCTGCACCTCAAAACTTACCTCTTTATATAGCCATTTTGATTCGTCATTCAAATACTTAGTAGAAATTACAGTGGTCTCATACAAAATATTATCACAGATGAGTTGTTCACATCTGGGTTTTTTCTTCATCACATCAGCTGCCAATATAAATCAAAATCTACGAAATGGAGACAGACGTCTCAATAAAGCAGCAGTTCCAGAACTTTGTCACCTTAAAACATATCTGAAACCATATCCACTATACCATGTAAAAGCAAGTGACATCTCATCTTCTGAACATTTGGTTTGTCTCAGAGTCTGCCATCTTGATTTTTCATGGACAATCTTGTCCAGCTCACCATGAAAACAGCCCCAAAATCTGGTGAAAAGAGAATAAATCAGCTATGCACCCTGCCTATCACAATCAAAGACATTCCAAAGGATTCAAATGATGTATTAACATGGCATCTTCCACTGTGTGAAGAAAAAGAAGATTGTGCATGCACGAAGTACCACAACTGAAAAAATATCATGAATGGGTGCTCCTAAAGATGACCTCAGACGAAGAGTGTGCTTTTGAACGTTTTCATCAGCAAGCCACATGGGGCCTGAAATACATCTAAACAAGACTTATGTCATTACAGTCCTTCACATTCATATGCAGAGGAACTGAGAGAAAAAATTTGTGTGAACAGGAGTAATCTGTCAGCCAGCTTGAAGTGAGAATTAAAAATTTTCCTGCATATTGATATAACGAGGCATTGTGACGAAATTGTAGCCAACACAGTTGCTGAAAGACTAGGAGGAAAAATATGGATACAATTTACTTCTGGCCAGTGTGAAGTCTTCACTTCCATTCTCATTCTTCAATGGAGCTTCCAGTTATGCTGGGTTTTGCTCACGGCTTTTGATAGAACTTTACAAATTAAGTCACTTTCACAGACAAATGAAACATGCTCTATTCAGTACCTCCCACAATGGTAGTATTGTCAGCATTGGATTAGACAATCCTCAAGAGATTGACCACAGAGACGCAAAGAAATGTATTCGACCGGGGGCCACACTAAGCAATGTAATGATAAAGATGTCCACAGTAGACGAGCAGACCAAGTGCATACACTAATCCAGTCTTTGAAGATTAAACACAAGAGGAAGAGATAGCATCTAAATATCATAAAGGTACATGGGGAAAAAAGCCAGTGATAATGACTTGGGCCATATTGTAAGAACATATGGTCTTATACATCAAAGAAAAGGAATGTCATTAAGTATTGGCCCCATTCTAAGAAATGTTTATCACAAGGAGAATCCAGAGACGCAGCAAGAGATGTTAGATTCAATCACAGAAGAGATAGGAAAATTCATGATTCACAGATATGCAGCAAGAGAGGGTCCATTGAGTATGACACTTAGTGATTGTCCTAACACTGAATCGATAAACGGACCCAAGCATCTAATTAATAGAATAAAAAGATCAAAAGGGTTAACGGCGCACCAAAAATTACATCATGCAAAAGCATGAAAGAGAAAAGCGAGGAGAAGAGAAAAAGGACAGTGAAGAACATATCAATGATTGTGGACTTGTGGGCTGTCTTCTATTAATACTTGCCAGTCAATCCTTAAGCCAGATTGAACAAAATCATCCACCAAAAAAAATCAGCTAGTGTGAAACGAGCTTTTCTCGAGTTCATGAAGAAACTATCTGATAAACGGGTACCCTATGGCACATTTTATAGCCTAGGTTATTATCAATAGGTGGGTCCACGAGTATCCGGATACCAATTGGCATCTTTACTAAGTTGGGTCGGAGTTTTCCAGATTTATCGTTTATCGTAACGGTATACAAGTTTTCTGCCAGTGCTGGTAAAGGCAGCACTCACGTTGTTGACAATCCTTGTGATTGAGTCTTAAGTACACATACTTTTTCAGTGCCAAGCAGAGGTGTGTCTTTTCCTGTAAATAATTGACCTTAATCCTATAGCTTGTTTTCCACATTAGAACTCTTTGATTGAGCCGCGACTGTGGTGCAGAGGTAAATAACAGGGGGTGGTTATTTCATCTTGCCGCACAAATGACAAGTTCAGTTGCAACCTTTAATAGATTTTACAACCTGCACGATCGAAGTGTTACTTAACAAAGCTCAGGCTCAGACTTCAAATATGCATCCGCTTATGACAGTGAGGCCACGGAAAGGGAGTCAGATGATATTTCTGACACCACGAAGATTTACTGGACAACGATGGAGGATTTCAGAACTTTATCAGTCAATGAGGATGAATTATTGGACTTTGTACCAGATGACATTAGATATTTATAAGATACTGTGTGAATAAAAAAATGTGGACTTAACTTCAGGTTAGTACGCATGTAATGCAATTTCCCATTGTCGGGTACCCGGGTAACCGATCGCTAGAATCGATGGGTAACCAACAGAAGTTTTCTAATATTTTGACAGCTTTACCACTTAGAAAACTTGAAGAAACAAATTGGTACTCTCCTATGCACTTTTCCTTTCTCTCTCTCTCTCTCTCTCTCTCTCTCTCTCTCTCTCTCTCTCTCTCTCTCTCTCTCTCTGCTGATTCAAGATATCATGGAAAGAATATGCACAGGCGCATCACACGGTTTGACACTCAATTTTTGCCTTGTCTCAAAGGTATTGCAACACAAATCGGGGCCGGATCAAGTCAGGAGTTGAGGGGGTGGTGTGGGTTCTAAAATTTGAAAAGGCACCAAAGTAAAAGCCTGTGTCTATTTAATCAAAGTGTGCATAATACCCAATAAGAATACAACAATGGCCAAATTTCAAGTGACAAGTGACTGCGTGTGTGTGTGTGTGTGTGTGTGTGATTGGGGGGGGGTAGCCTGGCGTGGCCCTGCAAACAGTTATGTACAGTAAATGTCACATTTAGTGGAAGGTGATATTGAAAATCTCATATAATGTATGATCTCATTCCTTGGCTAAGATAAACTTCATTTTCACTTCTCAAATACATCTATCTATCTATCTATCTATCTA
>JAECUM010060863.1:0-25682 GCA_016617855.1 Megalonaias nervosa
GAGAGAGAGAGACCTTTGGACATTTTCATATTTAAATAATAATCGATTATTTAGAACATTATTATATGTTTAAGAAAAAAAAACAAACTACAAAACAACATTAAATACATCACAGTATGTGTACCACCGAACCGAGGAAATTACTGGTTTGCAACATTGTTTCACTGATAAACACTATAGATAAATCCGAAGGAAAGTGCACACGTATCGTTACGACGAGTCATGTTCTTGTAGGTTACTTGGTGTAATTTCTGTTTCAAGGTTTTTTATCCAGCCCAAATTCCTTTTCTCTCTCACTCCACATTTCTGCGCAGTTTGTCCGTTATGTATGAGAGAGGAGGGGAGAACAGAAAGCAGAAAGAATTGTGATGAAAATGTGTACCATATTAATTCATTTTAGAAAACGGGATTATTAACACATTTCATCGTTATTTTCATACGTCACTAGTGACTAATGAGCGGAAATTGATCATTGATCTAGAATCAACATGGGCGTATCACAATTTGATATACCAATAGTATTGGTATATCAAATTGCTTTATACCAACACTTTAAATGCATGTTATTTTTCAATGCATGTGTGATATATATATATATATATATATATATATATATATATATATATATATATATATATATATAAGGATAGGTGTTGTAAATATATAGCATTGGTCGTAATCTTGTCATTTAAGGGGACAGCTTTCTATATTCTTCCGGAGAAACTGACGAGGACAGTCCAAGAGGGAAGTACGCAAATAGAGCGATCAGAACAGAAGGGTCGGATGATGTTGTTGTTGTTGTTGTTATAGGGTTTAACGCCATTTTTCAGCACAAAATAGGCTATACATGGCGGCCAGTATTAATGGTGGAGGAAGAACCCTGGAAAACCCCGGGAAGAACCACCGACCCACGAGGAGCTACTGGCAGGCTTTCTCACGTACCCACGTTAGCCGAGACTGGACTCGAACTCACGCAGACAGAGGTGAGATGGCAGTGATCCGTAACGATCAGCGCTTTAGACCACTCGGCCACTCGGGGCCCCGAAGGGTCAGATGAAGAACCAAGCATACACGCTAGACGTGGAATACACAAGTCATTAGAAGAGCGACGTCCGGTGATGCAAGTCAAGGCGTGGACATTGTACTCTTTCACCATTCGTTACTATGTTGAACGAATCCGTAAATGGAACACTGCTATTAAATTCCATTAATGTAAATTGGTTGGATCGTAATTGCAATTTTATTTTATGTGTTAATTAATTAAATTTTTCTTATTTTTTGTGTTTAAGGGGGCTCGTATTTGTTTATTTCTTCTCAATAGTCTTGCTCAATTCTCTGTCAATATTCGATCTATCCGCTCACACAGGGCAATAACATCGAGGGAGGTCATCCTCTGGATAACGTTCGCCAAATCAATAAAGGAATTCATTAAATTTAATTTATTTTTCACTCACGTCTTCCACCAACTATATTACAATTCTGATTCAGAAACATTTTTTTATTTTTTTATATTTTTTTTCTGATTCAGAAATATTTTTATTTTTATTAATATTTTTATTTTTATTTTTATTCTGATTCAGAAATATTTTTAGTTTCATTTTTATTCTGATTAAGAAATACTTTTTATTTTTATTCTGATTCAGAAATGTTTTTATTTTTTATTCTGATTCAGAAATATTTTTATTTTTATTAACATTTTTACACGGCAAATTATTAAGGGAGATAACCCTGTCCTCGAGCTAGAGTAATCAAGCAGTTATCTCCCTTGTTAATGCGCCGTGTTACATATCGCAGCCATATATCTTTTTGTATCATCGCAATCGTAATTTCTTGTCATGCTTGACTGATGCGTCTCTCTTTCTTGTGTCACTTCGTCGTTGATAATTTCAGAAAAATAATAAATAAATTGTTCACAAATTTGATGTGCAACTATGTATATCTCAGGTGCGTGAATGAATACAGCAGCAAATTATTTTTAGAGAGCAGTACACATGTACTTTAACCCGGCAGAAATGTGTATGTGTGTTCGTATAACATCATCATAGATCTCGCAATTCATTTTATATGAGTGTTTGGAAATTAAAATAAAATCCACACTGCAGTATACTGATCACTTGTAGGAATTTCCCGTTAAATAACTTCATAATAATTTCTGAAAATTTATTTGTAATGAGAGTTCGTAGAGCAGTATTGGAGTGTCGAATTCTCGTACTCGAGGTCTTGAGTTCTCTCACCGAGACCGACACATTGTCGACTGTGGGCGTTATGATGCTAATTTTTCCTAATAATAGTAGGGGGCTCCAGCCACTGTACAATTCCTCACCACGTCAAACACGTGGTGGGTGTTGTTTTTCACTCACCCCGGGGTTTTGATATTGGGGGAGTGTACATGAAATTAAAAAAATAGACAGCTTTCTGAAATTCTAAAATATCGTTTCGGACATTTAGGAATTCGCCGAGGAGTGCGTCTATGAAAATGGACAATTTAAAACTGAAGTCCATCAAAAATAAAGAGTAGGGTGATGTGAGCTCTTAACCTTGTGACCTCATTGAAGGTTAACCCACACAACGATGTTCAGAAAGAATGCCGCCAGAAAGCAAAAGCCTAATGGGGTGCCTGTGGGCCATAAGAGAAGCTTTCACAAAAAAGGACCTCATGGTAAATGCTTTACTGGCAATGAAGGGACCCCGTGGAATGGTGAGCGATCATCATCGCTATTGGTTATTTTTCGTTTATTATTATCTGTTATTAATATTTTTATTCAGACTTTTATTATTATTCTGATTCAGAATATTTTTTCCTTATTTTTTGTATTATTCTGATTATTATTATTATTATTATTATTATTATTATTCAGAAATATCTTAATTCTGATTCAGAAATATATTATTTGTATATTTTTATTTTTATATTTTTTTGTTTATATTTTATGTTTATTCTGATTCAGAAATATTTCTATTTTTATTTTTATTCTGATTCAGAGATATTTTTATTTGTATTTTTATTCTGATTCAGAATATTTTTTTTATTTTAAACAAATATTTATTATAGAATGAATTCTGAAAATATTAATGTTGTTATTTCTGCGATTAAAAAAAAAATGGCGGTTTAAACATTTCTGCTCAACTTAATCTTGAAAAATTATTTGTGATTTTGAATCATTACAACAACAAAAATTTGAGAACAGATACACACTAAGAGCTGATTATATATTCATGAAGTTGATTCAACTGGCAATGACGCAGTCCCTGACAATAGATACAGATGCGCAGGTTAACTATTTATTCCCCTCGCACGCGCGATTGAAAACATTAGGTCAGAATTGTCCCATGAATACGAAACAAAAAAGATTGTCAATGCTCGTATAAGACAATTGAGAGATTATGTTTTCTTGTGACAACAGTCATAATTGTAAAAGTGAATGCGCTATCACCAGTGACTGTAGTGACAACGAAACTGACAGTGTCATCCCGACTATTGCAAAACTTTTGACAGTCAAGGGGGAGTAATTTATTTCTGACTACAGTAAAAAATATTTATTTTTATTCAGATTATAATATTTACTCAGAATCAGATTATTTATATTTACTCAGAATCAGATTATAAAAATATTTATTTTATTCTGATAATAATATTTACTCAATAATATTTATTTTTATTATGATGATACTATTTACTAAGAATAATATTTATTTTTATTATGATAATAATATTTACTCAGAATAATATTTATTTTATTCTGATAATAATATCTATTCTGATAATAACATTATTTCATTTTGATAATAATATTTGTTTTGACAATAATATTTATTTCATTCTGATTATAATATTTGCTCAGTATAAGATTTATTTTTATTCTGATAATAATATTTATTCAGATAATAATATTTATTCGGATTAAACTATTTAATTTTATTCAGATAATATTATATTTACTTTTATTCTGATAATAATATTTATTCTGATAATAATATTTATTCAGATTACATTAATATTTATTTTGATAATTATTCAGAATCAGATTATAATAATATTTATTTTCTTCTGATGATATTTATTTTCATTCTGATAATAATATTTATTTTTATTCAGATAATAATATTTACTCAGAATCAGATTATAATAATATTTATTTTTATTTTGATAATAATATTTATTCAGATTATTGTATTTAATCGGATAATAATATTTATTTTTTTCTGAAAATAATATTTATTTTATTCTGATAACATTATTTACTCAGAATCAGAATATATTTATTCAGAATCAGATTATAATAATATCTATTTATTCTGATAATAATATTTATTCTGATAATAATATTTATTTTATTCTGATTATAATATTTACTCAGGATCAGATTTATTTTTATTCTGATTATAATATTCATTCAGATAGTAATATTTATTCAGATAACAATATTTATTTTTATTGAGATAATAATTTTATATTTATTTTTATTCTGATAATAATATTTATTCTGATAATAATATTTATGCAGATTATAATAATATTTATTTTGTTCTGATAATAATATTTATTTTATTCTGATAATGATAGTCATTCTGAATCAGATTATAATATTTACTCAGATTCTGATTATAATAATATTATTTTATTCTGATAATAATATTTATTCTGCTAATCATGTTTATTCAGAATCAGATTCTATTTATTCTGAATCAGATTATAATAATATTTATTTTAATTCTGATAATAATATTTAATCACATTAAAATATTTGTTTTTATTCTGAATAATAATATTTTTCAGATTACAATATTTATTCAGAATCAGATTATAATAATATAAATTTTTATTATGATAATAATGTTTATTCAGATTATAATATTTATTTTATTCTGATAATAATATTTATTCAGAATCAGATTATAATAATATTTATTTTACTCTGATAATAATATTTAATCACATTAAAATATTTATTTTTAATCTGAATAATAATATTTTTCAGATTATAATATTTATTTAGAATCAGATTATAATAATGTTTATTCAGAATCAGATTATTATAATATTTATTTTATTCTGATAATATTTATTCTGAATCAGATTGTAATATTTATTCAGATTATAATATTTACTCAGATTCTGATTATAATAATATTAATTTTATTCTGATAATAATATTTATTCTGACAATAATATTTATTCAGTCAGCTTTGTTTTTGTTCAATTATACAGTAGACACGGTTCCAGAAAAAATAACGGTTGAATGACGTCATGGAAATGTAGTAAATATCCTAAATTCTGCAGCGCTGAACACGGACAGCCTATACACACAAGTAACTTCCGCAGTATGTTTGATAGTGTTATTTTGCTGTGACTATATTGATGATCCTGATGAAACCGTGTATACCACATTGATGATCTGCTTGTGAGAAATTTTAATCAGATTAGTTTGGATTTTTTTTAATAATATCGGGAATTCCACTGAAAATATCGTTGAGTCTCCCGTTAATATCAACGAGTTTAATATCAACGACTGCTGGAGTCCCAAAGAAATCATCTGCGACTTTACTGAATTTTTGAAAATTTCTACGAACATTTAAAAACGTATTCACGTGAACGTCATATTCAGATCGTAACGTGGTTATGTTACCATCGATTGTAGTATCCTTGTCCTTTAAGAATTTCTTTGTTGCGGCATCTTCGTCACCTGTTGGTTCTCTCAAAACAACAATTTTATTTCCATTCTTGTTGCGTTTACCTATCATTGTGTCACCGGTGGATTTTAAACGGTCAGCAACATTTTTTTTTAAAATTTCATCTCTGATAGTTGCGATTGATTTCATTTGAGTCTCTGATTCTACCGCTGTCAGTAAATACGGGAATATTATCCGCGGTAGCACCGAGAACTCTACGAATTATATCCATCCACTTAATATTACTCGTCTTTAAAACACCGTATTTATCCTGAAAAATAATATCTTCATCCCGGTCAACTCCAGACAGGATCTTAATAGCGGCAAGATCATCTTTGGTAGCGTACTTTGATAAATCAATATCATCTTTTTTTCTTGTCTTTGGTACAGGACCTTCCAGAAATATCAACCATTACTGGATTAGCGATTATATAAAACGGTGTATTCATGTACAACTTTATGAGGTGGGTTTGTTGATGATGATACAGCGTCGAGTACAGCGAGCACTTCACGGCCGCATATCGGCGGATCTGTTATCGTCTGTGTTGGTGATGTTCAATACCAGATTGGTGTACTGAGATCATTAACGTATTTTAAAAATTCCTTTGGTGCTGCCAACCCAAAAGAATCGAAATAAACAATTCCATTGGATCAATTGCATATGCAACCCACTGAGTACCTGGACCAGAGCTTTTATCAAGATTTATGATACCGGTTTCAACATTGTTTGGTTTGTGCGGTAATTAATCACGCATAAAAACACATGTGAAATTTTTTATATTTAGTTTTTTAGCAGTATAAAGTAAATCAAAATTGGACATAGGAGGAATCAACGAAGTGTCCCTGGCAGTCTTAAAACCTTTCTGTACCTAGTTCCTGGCAGTCTTAGACCCTTTCCTTTTCTTGCTTCCTTTTCCTGTTGCTTTCTTTAGTGCCATCCCAGCAGCAGTTCCAACAGTACTAAGTGCAGCTGCATTTGCAACAGCTGTGGCTGCAGCGGCTATTATTCCTGGAATAGCTGCAAGAAGGAAAAATATACCACCCGTCTTAGCGGTGTCTTTAATGGCACCCACAGAAAGATTAAATCGTATACCTCTCTGTGATCGTTTGGCTTCATTGAAGTGCCTGAGTTGATGTTCTGACAATGATAGTTTATTTGAACCAACTTGGAATTTTTCTTTTATTAGTGATACTTTTACTCCACAGTTCTCTTTTGATACTGATTGTAGTTGTTTTTTTTATCTGACCAGGAGTCATACTGACACTAACATGATGATATGCCATTATAATATCATGAGCGATTTAATTACATGTTTTCCACTGGGGTATGACGTTTTGGCATATTTCAATATTTCTTTCGTCGATGCTATATGTGGCACTGTTGAATAACGCCATAATGCCATTATTAACAAAGCCAACTCTAACATCAGATCCATATTCAGTATTAACTGTTTCCAGAATTTCACCTTCTACTTCAATAAATGCTTCAGCGGGCAAGAAATATCTACTTGTATCCTGAACTTACAGCTCAATTCGTCCACGCTGATTTGGCTCTCGTGCGTCATAAGAATAATATTGATAATCAGGCATAGACTCATCTTTGAATTCTGGTGCATCCATGTAAAATGCTGGATCAGATACATGTTTGCACATCTTTATTATATTTACTATCGTCTAACACGAAAACCATTTCCTGCTATCAGACTAGCAGTTATATTTTTTCCTTTTCACTAGCTGACTCTGCTAGTTTTTGATTTGCAGCTTGATTTATTATTTTACTGATACTCGCAGACATCATTTCAGTGTTGTGTAATTTTACTGGCTGAGGTTTTCGTCGTATCAATCGTGCTAGTCTATCCTTAATTGCTGAGAATGCTTTGCTGGCAACATCACCAACAGCACCAATATCTTTTTCACGAAGAACAGCAATAGCTTTCATTCACAGTTGTTTTACAATCGGTATTACCTTTGGGTCTATTCTTCTAAATAGACCCTGAACAACATCACCGAGTCCATCCCCATAAATGACTTTATAGATTGGTAATCGCGAATTTATCACCATGACTATTGCAGGTCCACTTTGAGCATTATGTATGATCATCTTATTTTAGTCATTGTATCTAATTGCACCAATCATCAACAATTTCATCGATGAGGGACCGATAAACATTAATGTCCATAATACAGCTTGTAAATAATCGTTGACAAATTGATGTTATCTCATTATTTCTGTGTAAATAACAACCCACCGAGTACCAGGACTCGGCATCCAAGCACCATGGCTAAAACCATACCTCCACAATCAGACACATGGCCACAGCCCCGAACACCACACACACACACACACACACACACACACACACACGGAGAGAGAGCTCTACAGCGAAAGATTTCGCCCCCCCCCCCAATAAAGCAGACAGCTCCCTGACAAGACTTTTCTTGTCAAACAGTTACTGTCTGCTACCTCGAGTCTATAAGTACATTGGCTATAGTGTGATCTACAGCCGGTGAGCTCAAGGTATATCGGTTTTCTCATTGTACTTCCCTCGTGCAGAAAGGAATGAACCAAACTCAGTATTCTGAAATAATGTATGATGCAAATAAATCATTCTCGGGTACCGCTGTCTCAATCTGAATCTGAATTTATACAGTGCAGGGCCAGTTACGACATAACACTGCACCAAAAGAGAGAGGAACTAAAAAGTTAGTAGACTTGTTCAAGAGATGTCTTGCGGCTCTCCACCGTTTGAGCGCACAAAACACTGTCACTAAGATGATTCCAGTCCACATTTGTTTTTACGAAAAATAATTTCTAAATTGTTCCGTTCTACGTTGTTTGGCTACGAAATATCGACTGTTATTTGTTACGTGCTTTTCTACAATATTTATAATTTCAAAGTTAGGCAAAGGTTTGGATTTACTTTGGCGTTTTTGTCTTAATAGTTTTAGAAACATATTTTCTGAAAGAACTGACAATAACCCCTTGACTACTTTGTAGAGGTATGTAAGTCGGATCATAATACACCTGTCTTATGGGTGCCTCTGTCCTCTAATTCTCATTCATCAGTTTTGGCACAAAGTTAAGTCGACTCCAATCTAAAGTCATGAACTCATCGCCCTTGAATAAACATTCGGTCAGTGTATTTCTTACGGAGTTTATTTGCAGAGTGAACTTGTGTCTATTTGGCTGAAGTAATTTTATAATTTTTACTAATTCATTACCAGCAAATTTTGTTACAAGAATTTTGATTATCTGTAGACCTTATTAGTTGTTGTTATTTCTGTCGTTTGTCATGTTGTCATGTTTGAGTATTTTTGTATAGGGAATTATTTATCTAATTTGTGAGATCTTGTAGCCCGACCCCTTCTGCATAATTTAGCAAAAACATGTGTTTAAACTAAACTATGAGCAGACGCATACCAAAATACAGCAAGGCCCCCATCCCCTCCCCATAAAAAGGAAACAGCATCAGGTGTTAGGTATGAGCACATTGAAAATAATCTCACTAGCCAAAGTTTGATCGGCACGATCGTAAGCAGAGGACTTTTTCTTCGAAAACATTGATAGGAGAATGTATATTTAGGTGCTGTGAATCGTTGTTAGGAGAATATATATTTTGTGGCCGTAAGTCATTGTTAGGAGGATGTATATTTAGCGGCCGTGAATCGTTGTTATGAAAATGTATATTTAGAGGCCGTGAATCGTTGTTAGGAGAATGCATACTTAGGGGCCGTGAATCGTTGTTAGGAGAAGGTATATTTGGGGGCCATAAATCATTTAATATGATGACCTGGAATACCGTAAATCATACACGTTGATGGTTTGATCAGTATAATGATGCAGATCAAATCCTAAAATTATTGGTACAGTATTGCTGCTGAAACCAAATGAAAAAACAGGTATCAGAGGTCGTATACGCTGTTACATGACAATGTGAAATATTGAAAATCAAATTCGTGTATGAGATTAGACGGGACATTAAGCCTTATAACAATTGTAAAGAGCATCGTGTTTAAATTGAAGGTGGTAGAGTTATACATTGTTGGTACTAACTCGGGTGTACTTTTACCAATATGGTCAGACCATTTTTAATAAAATATGCTTCAGATTCTATGATAATTTTCAATTCTAATAAACAACATTTCCGCCGTATGCGTAACATTGTTTTAGTAACCCTGAAGTAACGGCCACTCTATGGCTCCTACTCGGTGCCTATTATATTTCCTTTTCATTACATACTGCAGCTGTAAAATAACGGAAAAGCCTCAGCACCAAAATCATTTGCTGCCATGCCAAATGAAGTCGCCTTTTATTGTTTGTATAATATGTTACGTATATGTAATTTTATTACTTGTTTGTTAGTTGTAAATTTTCTTTTTTATTTTCATTTTATTCCATTACATGTTATTGTAATGATAATTTTGTCTACTGGATTTGATATTTTTTAGAAATTCAGTTCAGTTCTGTTTCACCTGAGAAACAACTAGTAGTTGAAACATTGTATCTATTTTCTGACGTTGATTCAGAAATCAGATACAGTTCTGGTAAACAACTTTTTAAATTTTTTGCTAGAGTAAGAATCATTAGTTTTAGCTAAGGCCATACCTAGCGTACATGAAATTCGGCATGTAATGTTTCTACGTTGTTCTGGGAAAATGACCACGTGGCCCTCATACGGGTATCTGTTTTGCGTCTTAACTTACTGTATCACTCTTTATTTCATAAGAAGTAGCCAGTTGTCCTTTAAACCTCTGAAGCTCAAAGGATTTTGTTGTGACCAGTGCTCCTTACAAAATTCTTGGACAAAGACGTTTATTGAAAATTATTTAGAATTCCAAACTAGAATATTATTTTTTGTGATTCATCAAAGAACTGTTGACACATCAGTACAAAGCTAAACATCGAAGACGTCATCGCATTCCATTTTGAATTTGATCAGGATTCAAACTGTGATTCATTTAGGACTTTTCATTTATTAATTCTTGGATTAATTTTGGATTTGATTCGTAAACCGTAAGTCTTTTTTTTTATTGTTACCTTGTTTTCTAGGGAAATAAATTATTTTCTTAAATTTGCAAAGCTTGTTGTCTTCACTCTTTTCTTGTTACTTTTATACGAGCCTAGACACATAACAAACAATAAATGGTAGCACAGAAGTAATAAGGCAAAAGTTATGTTGTCAGTCGGACGACCGTTTCTCTTATTCGTTGACTTCCCTAGCACTTTTTCCTAATGGTAAAAACAAAATAATTTTAAATAAATTGAATTATGCATCTAATACAGCTGGGTTTGCCCAGTACTGAAAGCGCTTAGCACACACACATACACACACACACACACACACACACACACACACACACACACACACACACACACACACACACACACACACACACACACACACACACACACACACACACACACACACACACACACACATTTATGTATCTAACCATACATACCTACCCTAATTTTAAAATCTATTATAACTTCACAAGCGTTATTCATTTTAAATTAAGCAACGTATGGTTAAGGAAATTTATGATTAACAATACAAATATGAACAAGTGAACAAACATGAAATCGAGTTATCCTATGTAAATAATTATCAGTGAAAAATGTTGTTTCAATAGAAGAAGGCGCATTATATTTATTTAGAAGAAAAATAAATCAATTGTATAAAAATGTACATGGACAGTCGCAGTCATGTAAGTATATTCCACATAGCATTTGGCAAATAGGTCCAATAGCTAGATGGTCTCATTCTCACTTGGGCGTCTTGTATTTGTTATAATACCTGTCTATGTATTCCAAGTTTTTCAATGACTGTAGCCTTCTCTAGGGGCAAACTGAGAGCCACAGTAGCTCAGCTGGTAGAGCATTCTACTGATAATACAAGCATTGCAGGTTCGATACTCATCCAGGCCAGCGAGGGTCAGCTGCCATTGTGTCCTTGGGAAAAGAACCTAACTCCATTTCTTTAGGACATAATGGAATTCAAGAAAACCTGCCAAAACAAGGGCATAGATATAGGAGAAAACTATACTATGATATGATGGTGTATGTCTTTCGAAATTTTGTCAGTGGATCATGTATTTAATGGAGCCAATAAAACAAACAGCTAGTGATAGTGCTTGTCCCAGCAACCTTGCATTCACTCTGCACTGATATTGTACTTGTCACAGTGACCTTGTATGTATGCTCCACTGACGCTGAACTTATCACAGTGACCTTTCATTCATGCTCCATTGATACTATGCTTGTATTCATTGTCCACAGGTACTATACTTGTCTCAGTTACCTTGTATTCTTGCTCCACTGATACAGTGCCAGGCTTAACTGTCAGGTCACAGTGATCTAGTATTCATGTTCCATTGATACTTTACTTGTCACTGTAGCCTTAAATTCTTGCTCCGCTGATACAGTGCCTGTCAGTAATCTTGTATTCATGCTCCATTGATAATATACTTATCATAGTGACCTTGCAATCATGCTACACTGATACAGTGCTTGTCACAGTAACCTTGTAATCATGCTCCACTGATATAGTACTTGCAACTGTAACCGTCTATTAATATACCATTTCTACAGTACTTGTGACAGTGACCTTGTGTGTGTGTGTGTGTGTGTGTGTGTGTGTGTGTGTGTGTGTGTGTGTATACATATTTGTCTCACCCATGCGACAGAGGAATCTAGCTGCTTTGCTTACCTTACTTTTCTTATCTCAGTCTGGTTGTCTCAGACAGGTCGTCTCAGTCAAGGTGTTCCCGCGCTTGGAATTACTTTTAAAAAAAAGAAACCTTTGTTGTCTTCTGCTGTGTCTGACGTAGTTGTTCGAAAATCAAACAACAACAACAACAAACAAATATATAACAAAAACAACATAGTAACTTAAGGTCTCTCCATTTTTGAGAACACACCATACAAAACATTTCGAGAGAGACAGACAAACGCGCACACGATGTTGAGCTTTCTGGTATTATGCTAGTTCGTTCCACACAGTTTTATCCTATCTGCAGGCCTGACTCAGTACATTTTCAGGTCAGCGTCATTAAATGTATCTAAAGCTATTTAACTAGTTTTAAATACTTCGTGTGAAATAAATTATATACTGTTAGCTACATTTAATGACGCTGACCTGAAAATTGACTGTGCTACAGATAGGATAAAATTCTCAATGCTGTGTGAAATGAACTATGATAGAAAACACTGATCTATGCACACAGCCTATAGACCTATACACTTCACAGTCTTCCAACACCTTTAACAACAAAAGAAAACTTAGTAACAGCCAGAAATGTGTTATGTCAAACATTCTTTATTCTATTTTTGTTAAGCATCTCCATTGCGACCAAGATGAATCAAAAATATACCTACAATATTTAATGACAAATAATGCACTTGCCAGCCACAAGGAATTATTTATCCGTCATCACATTAATCCATAAGCAATTTTCACAGTAACACTTGCAATATTTTCAAGACAGAAAAATAAATGTTCAAAGAATCCG
Source organism: Megalonaias nervosa (assembly GCA_016617855.1). NCBI lineage: Eukaryota > Metazoa > Mollusca > Bivalvia > Unionida > Unionidae > Megalonaias > Megalonaias nervosa. Next base: position 13,183 of record JAECUM010060863.1, read on the forward strand.
TGAACTTGAAAGTTTTGCACATGGTTATCCGCTGGGGTCCGTATTTGGAGGGTCTTTTATACACGGGGGTACTTTTACAATCAATATTAATTACGACACAAGTGTGCCACAAACAGTTTCATCTCCTCTAAAGAGTTATATATGATAGTGACACTGATCTCTAATTACCCGTGAATAACCCAAGGATGGACACTCATGCTACATGTATATTGTTACGTATAGGCTCGTTTAAAAGTAACAAAATGAAAGAGTAAAGACAACAAGCTTTGTAAGTTTAAACAAAAATAATTTATTTCCCTAGAAAATACGGTGAAAAGGTGAAAATATGAAATAGGACTTACGGTTTGCGAAGAAAATCCAAACAGTTATCCTGGAATTGTAAAATTCAGGTGTCATATCAATAAACAGTTCTAACTGAATCTAGTTTGAATCTCAACAAGGTTCCAAGATGGAGGATGACGACGTCAGATGAAGTCTTTACACAAATGTGCAGAATTTCACGTTGAACCACAATTTGTACTGTACTGTTCCAGTTTAGAAAGAATTTCACTGAATGTCTTTGTCCTAAGCCACTTGTGTAGTTTTCCAGGGAATAGATCATTATTATTTAAAAAGTAGATGAATTCCTATACCTGTCATCTATTACAAAATACATCTCCCTCTACAGACGTTAAAATGAACAACTCTTTCCAGCACAAGAAAAAGAATACCTTCTTCTCAAGGTATAAGAACGACTCTACAAGGTGTTAAAAATATGACTCTGACTGACTATTTCACAAGGACCTGTGTATTTAAACCGAACTAAGACGTCATTTCTAGCAAGCGCGCACGTAGAACGCGTGGTTATTTCAATATCTAACAATCGCAGTTCACGATGTAATTACATATGCTTAGAAAATGACCTTGGCCACAACCAATCATTTTAGCCGAGTGTTTATCAAATCGTCAAGCTCAAAACAATGTTTACGATATCCGCGAGTCATATTTACGTTCTAAATAAATACAATATTTCTTTCAAAAATAACAGATCCCGTATAACAATCATCACAACAAAATTATAATAATATTAAAATGAAATAAAAAGATTTCAAATTCTAACACACAAGTAATTAAATTACATGGTCGTAACAATATACACTATAACAGAGCTGTGGGCCGAGTATAGTTTCATTATGTACAATATATAATTTTCTAAACTGCAACTAATGAAAATGAAACATTGGTAATAAATATTAACTATTTATTGTTAATTTCATATAACATTCATATATTAAATGTAATAATACCTAAAAACTATCCAACGTTTAATGTTGTTATTTTTTGGCTCACGCATAAAAACTGTGTGCCTCGAATGACACGTCACGCACAAGGGAGGAGTTCTTTCTTACTTTAAAGGATAATATTGGCTGAGAAAAATAATCTACGTTGGGGTTTGGACCGAGATAAGGAAATCCCAGTCGCGGGGTTACATTATATGTCTCTTGTTTCCGGATGTTCCAACGAGAACAAACAAAATTTTTCCTAACGTTTTAAATTGTAACTTCCAAACCTGTGAAACAACGCCCATGCAGGATGAACCCCCTCAAACAGGAATACCTGAAATAAGAAATTCAATATCTGCTGGAGAACTATTTCATAGAGCCCAGTAAAAGTGACTGGAGTTCAGCATGAGTAGCGAATGGACATACCCTACGGACAGTGGGACTTTAATGTTAAAAATGGTGGGTTGCAACCTACGGACAAGATTTTTGCGGGAAAATGGCACACCCTGGGACACTCTACGGACAATGGGAATTTTGTATAGCGCAAAGAGGAATGGAACAGGTAGGGTGACGTCACGGTACTGGACACTTGCAACAATGTAGCAAGTACCTTGACGTCATGCCACCTGTTTCATTTCTATACAAAGTTTTATGCATTCACGTTCGTGTCTACGGATAGCATAGTATGTTTTATGCATTCGCGTTTGTGTCACCTGTTTCATTTCTATACAAAGTTTTATGCATTCGCGTTCGTGTCTGTGGATAGTATAGTATGTTTTATGCATTCGCGTCCGTTTCCATAGATTGATGAATACGTAATTTACGTAAGAGAATAATGTTTTTGGGAGTTAAACATAAATTATACAACAACTAAATATTTATTTTAGGCAAGAAAGAGTAAATCTTTTTGACGCAATGGATTGACCCATTACACATAAATTATACAACAACTAAAAAAGTTTTAGGCAAGGAGAGTAGACATCTTTTCGAGACATATGAGTGGCCCTGAAAGGGGTCGTTTAGTTTTCTTCTACTTTCCTCCCTTCTTATTCTCCACCAGCACCTCATCTTCTACAGTACATTTTTATTCTTTTTCTCATCCTTTCATCTATTTATAGCTACAACCTGTGGAAAACCCAAGTCTATATTTATAGTCTCAAACTTTCCAGCTTCAATGACGTCACTTTATTCAACACTAGGGGAATAATGGCAACATCCGAACACAAACGCGAATCACATTTTTCATTTAGACCTAGTATCTATTTGTGACTACAAACTGTGGAAAACCCAAGTCTATAGTTGTAATCTAAAACTTTCCAGCTTCAATGACGTCACTTTACTCAACAATAGGGGAATAATGGCAACAGCCCAACACGAACGCGAATCACATTTTTCATTTAGATCTAGTATCTATTTATAGCTACAACCTGTGGAAAACCCAAGTCTATATTTATCGTCTCAAACTTTCCAGCTTCAATGACGTCACTTTACTTAACACTAGGGGAATAATGGTAACAGTGTTGCAAGTGGCTGACCTGAATACGCGCTACTGTAGGTAGGTGGGTGACATGAATTTGATAGGGATAAGGGGAGTTTTAAAGGGACAAACAAAGACCAATACACACACACACGCACGCACAAACAAACGTACGCGCACAGATACAAACGCACAAATAGAACCACATACAAACGTATGAACACGCATTAAAACAAACAAATACACAGAAGGCAAGGAAAACACCATATCTACTATTCACACAAACGTGATTGCATTCAAACACACACACACACACACACACACACACACACACACACACACACACACACACACGCACACATCAGTATAGGAGTGAGTGGCTAGTCATATCACAACGATGTCTGCAGTGTGGCAGTTTGTAGTGATGACTAGCACTGGGGCATCATGCCGCAGTCATGTAGCATGATGTCCCAGCCAGTCAAATTATCCTGACACCAGGCCGACCAGTCCTAACACTAAACTCTTAATACTGAGCGCAAGCTGCTTCTGGTATAAATATTTACAATTCAGTGTCACAACACAACACGACACTTTTTTAAAAAAAAATGCTTGTTTTGTGTATTTTTTCTTCACTCTCTCTGTTTATTGAATTTCTTCACTTTCACAATTGTTTCCTCTTCGTCTTCCTGACTTTTTTCTCGTCTTCTTTTCTTTTCTGTCTTCTCTTTCTATACGTGTGGGGATTCTTTTTTTGCCTAAGTTACCTATTTTGCTTCCTCCTCCTCCTCCTGCTCCTGTTGTTCCTTAGGGCAGTCTGAAGACCAATGTCCTTTCTCTTGACAATGATAACAGGTATCCTGACTTTTGTCTCTTTTGAGACTGTTCTTGCTTTTTTGACGGTCTGGACATTCTGTAGCCCAATGCCCTTTCTTCTGACAGATATAGCAGGTATCTTGAATTTTATCTCGAAAGGAGGGAGAGTAGTCCGTCGACTTGTCTGAAGAAAACTTTCTAATGACACCTCGCAAAGCTGTAATCAGAAGTTCGATTTGTTTGGGTTCTTCCATCGTGCTGATCGGCTTGAGAGTGAAATGAATACTGAGAGGGAAGGCACCATCCCTTTATATGTACATTGAGCCTGACATGGATATATAGGTGTCCAAGGCGTTTCAAATGTAGTCATTTAACTTTTTGCAGTCAAGATGAAACGATCCCATCATTTCGTAAAGAAAGGAGAAGAAAGAAAGAGGCAGAAACGTGATTTATCTCCTAGCACAGTAGTTGAAGTCTTGGCTCAAATTCATGCCAGCGATTTTGAAGATGAGATGAGTAAGCCAGAATATAGGCCCAGAGAGTCTACACCAAGTCAAAGTCCATCACCACCAGTAAACCCTCAAAAGTACTACCACATTCGAGAAACCGACAAACGCTCCTCCAGAAAATTTAGAACTACGGCCTACACGTACGCGGTGAAGTTTAAAGATTTCAAGTCCGACGTACCGTTGGAGAAAGCAAAGCGGTTCATCACCGATGTGTGTGATTCTTTGTTAACCACAAAGAAACGGAAATTTGAAGCCAAAGAAAACAATCGCTTGAGACTTTCCATTCACCACGACAGTTTGAAGTCCCCCGTTTGGATAGAGTTTAGCAGTCCGGCAGAATTGACGCCTTCCAAAGTCATCGGCAAGATTCAACACGTGCAGCAATCCAACGACAAGTTTCACATCACCGATGGAAATGCGACACTGTTCATGACCCACGTTTCTTTTCCCCAAGGGACAGGACGCAAAAAGATGTTATTGGTGGACGACCTTCGCAGCACCAAAACTAGCCTCGTCCCAATTAACAACCCTCAAGACAAGATGTCTTTAGGCCGTGCCATCGTGGTGGGGCGAACGTATGCCGACAAGAATGACACGGCAGAATGGAAAAGAGCCTGGCAAACTATTCAAAAATCAAGCCGAGCCAAACAACGAAGAGAAGCAGCACTCCTGTTACAGCAAGCTGGCCTTTTCAAAGACACACCCTGTGGCATTCCTGAAATGCAAAAGTTGCAAGACGTCTTGGCTTCACGCTACACATTGAAAGTGCACCCTCAAGAAGTGCGCGGAGTTCTATTGTTTCGAGGCAAAAATTTCAAAGACGGAAAATACATTCACGTCTATCATCACGATGAACATTTTGATGCCATTACCAGTATCACCGGTTTCCTGGGATTTGTTATTACTGTGATAAATGTGACTATGGCTATAACAATCGAAAGCAACACAAGCATTGCGGATCGAAATGTGAGGGATGTTTAGCTTCTAAGTCCTGTCCGGACCAAAGACAAGAACGAGTGCTTTGCTCTGCTTGTCAGCGCACGTTTGTCAGTTCAACTTGTTAACAACAACATCTAAAAACGCAAGGTTCACAGCTGAAAAGTGCTTCTCAACTCCTGAGATTGTGCCCTACTTGTGGACAAGGCATACTTACCAACAGTGCCAAGGCACACGTATGTTCAGGAAAGAAACGATGTCACATTTGTCGCCAAATCGTGGACTTGGAACACCAATGCTCCATTCAAAAATACCATTTCAAACACCAAGAAGAGGAAGATAATGAGCAGAAGAAGAAAGGCAATTTCATCTTTTCCGATTTCGAATACATGCAAGTGACTGGCATTCACATTCCTAATTTTTGGGTGGCTCACCGAGCGTGCGAGAAGTGCATCCAAGAGGGTATCTTTACTTTTTGCCCTCACTGCAACAAGATTCCTGGAGGACGTGAAAAAATCTTTCGGTTACCAAACACGCTGGCCGATTTCGCCCAGTGATTATTAAACCCTATCGACGAGACATGGAGTCAAGAGGACATCAAACGTTACGGAGATTGTCATCGCTATGCCACAGTGATGGCTGACAATTTCTCGGGATACAATGGACAATTCCTTTTGAGATACTATACGAAACAAAGCACCGAACGTCCTAAAGTGACTTCGAACGGAGCCAAAATCATTTCCATCCAAGTGGGACAAGTGCAGTTTAAAGCCTCAATGAGTTACTTGTCCATGCCTTTGAGTCGCATGCCTAAAACGTTTGGAATGACAGAAATGACCAAAGGCTATTTTCCGCACTTTTTAAATATCGAAGCCAATCAACACACCGTTCTAGCCCATTTGTCTGAGGCTCACTATTACGACGAGAAGCTTTCTACGCATGGTACGAGACTCACGCCTCGGACCCTTTCGACTTTCAGGAAGAACTGTTAAAGTATTGTCGTTCCGACGTGGACATTTTCCGGCGTTGCTGTGGAACATTTCGAGAATTGTTCATGGAACACGGAGGGATCAATCCTTTAAAAGACGCTTGCAGCATTGGCAAAGCGTGTTCCTTAGTGTACCGCCAACCATTCATGCCCAAAAACACCTTGGTTGTTATTAGTCCTCAAACGACGAACTTTGTCAATCGGCAATACTCGGTCAAAGCCCAACGCTGTTTAAATTACTTGTATGACAAGGAAGACAAATGGATCAAACACGCTTGCAACGGAAGAGGCAAAAGACCATCGGAAGGTATTCGGTGGATGGTTGGGACTTAGAAAACCCCCAGATCGTGTACGAGTTTAACGGGTGCTTATTTCACTGATGTCCCATCTGCTACCCTGAACGTAACACAACAAACCAGTTTTACAACGGAACATGGAAGACTTGTACCAGGCCACTTGTCAGCGGCTAGTAATGTTAGAAGAGCAAGGATACCAAGTGGTAGAAATGTGGGAACACCAGTATGATCACCGTTTGAAAACCGATCCCGAGTTTAAGCGCATCGTGGAAAGTTACAAGCTGGTGGATCCACTGAACCCAAGGGACAGTTTGTACGGAGGACGGACGAATGCCACCTGTTTGCAGTACCAAGCCGACGAAGAGAAAGGAGAGGAAATTAAATAATTTAACTTGTGTTCTCTGTATCAGTACGTGTGCAAATATTGTCACTTTTCCGCAGGGCACCCGGAATTGCTCACAGAACACATCAATCAGGACAACATTCGACAATACGAAGGATTGATCAAATGCAAAGTCTTGCCTCCAAAGAACTTGTACCATCCCGTTTTACTTTATCATTGCCAAGGAAAACGGATGTTTCCCTTGTACCGTACTTGTGCCGAAACGTGCAAAGCAGCAGAGCAGGTGAACACCATTTTTGTTCGAGACCTTATTATGAAAAATAAGCCTTCCTACGAAAAGGAAATCTTAATGGTCAATAACGTTAAACCACGTTACGCGCTGGTCACTCAACGTTGGTCGTTCACCTCCTCTGCTGCTGTAAATTAAACAGCCATTATAAATATTATCAATAATGATTGGAGAACCACACTCAGCCAGATTAGCTCGAGAGCGACTAGATGCAATCAAAAAATATTTACCCGTCCGTGATTTAGTTAAACAACAACTACAAGCTCGTCAGCAAACACATGAAAAATTTGCAGAAGGTGCAAAACAATTATTTAAACCGATTGTCGAACCAACAAAGAAAATTGTTACAGCAACTGAGGTAACACAAAGAGCTCTTGAAACATTACCTGTTGATATTGCTGGCCGTATTCAAGCAGCTCAACTACAACCACAACCACAACCACAACCACAACCAAAACCAAGAACCAGAATTAAGATAAAGATAAATTTGCACCTGAAGGTATTGCTGCTATCAAGGACCCAAAGCAATTACTTGATATTGTCGCGTTTGGATATGATGAAAGATAAAAATATGTAAAACCAGAAAATGTTAAATCTCTAAAACGTGCTGATTGGATCAAGGATGTATATCGCGTCGCTACTAATACTCCGGAAATCAGATCTAATAAAGATATTATCAATTTTAATAGATTTGATGAGACTGTACATAGACATATAGAAGAAAGAACTAAACAATTTGAATCACAGAAACCAGTAAAAACACTTGCAGAACAAGTTCAACAATTTCCACAATTACTACCACCACTACCACAACCACAACAATCACCACGATCACTACCACGACAGTCATCACGATTACTACCACCACTACCACAACAATTTGAATTGCTATCACCACAACAACGAGAACAACCATCACCGCAACAAGAACAACAATTTCAAGAAATGATGAAACGATTTCAATCACCACGACAACAACAACCAGTTAGAACAACAGAGGAAAAATATCAAGATCCTGGCGCAACTGGAAGTGGTTTAGGAAGTGGTTTTATTACTTGTCCCAATAACGTCCTTGCTGATGTTGATCGACTAGAAATTCTCATTGGAGGAAAACGAGCTGGTAATAATTCCCCAGAAATCATTAATGAAGCAGCTGATATTTGTCAACGTTTATTTACAGGTGGTGTTATGGATATTGGTGTTTATCGGTCCCTCATTAATGAAATCGCCGATGATTATCATAGTGACTAAGTATGTAATTAGATGCAATTAGGGATAAAATCACTTAATAATAATATGATCATACACAATACTCATAGACCAACCATGGTCAGGGTAATAAATTCACGAATACCAGTGTACAAAACGACCTACGGAGATGGACTAGGTGATGTTGTTCAAGGTCTATTTAGAAGGATAGCCCCAAAAGCAGCAGCAGGCAGGGTGAACAGACCAATTGTCTGAATCGTCATTTGTCTAAAACATAAAGGTTCCTACGTAGGCTGAAAAAACAATGTCAATAACTCTAAACCAAAGCCTCTAACCGAGATTATTTCCATACGGTTGAAAACGGATAATAAATCGTTTGGGTTAGTTATTTTTGTTATTTTATTGTTGATTTTTTGTTTTTATTTTATAGTGCTATTCGTCTACTCGACGGGTCAATTAATTTTGGTTGTTTTTCACCCTGCCTGCTGCTATAAATTAAACAGCCAGTATAAATAATATTATAAATAATGAATATTGGAGAACCACATTCAGCTAAATTAGCTCGAGAGCGATTAGAGGCAATTAAAAAATATTTACCTGTTCGTGATTCTGTCAAGCAACAACTACAATCACGTCAGGAATCTCATGTTGAATTTGAAGAGGATACAAAACAATTATTTACACCTATCACAGAAACCACTAAAGGTCTTCTTCCAACGTTAGAGAAAACCGCTGAAGCCACTGGAAAAATATCAGAAAGGACTAAGAAAACAAAAAAGATTCTACGAGAACTTCCAGCCGAAATAGCTGCGGCTCAGCCACAATTACAAAAAGAAGTACAACAAGTACTTGAGAGCGTTGACAAAGTTCGTGAGGAGGTCGGTGACGTAAGGGATCTTGTTGGGCCAAAACCAAAATCAGAATCAAAACCACCAGCCCGATTTACCAAAAGAGGTCGTAAACTATTTCGAGATAACCCTATCGAACTTGCAGCAGCAGGATATTCACATCGTGATACATTATTAGATCCAGAAACCGCCAGTGTTTCAAAAAAGAATTGGGTTCCTTTTGTATTTCGAAAGTATAATAATATATCCAGAATCACTGGTGAATATAAGGATAAATTTACAGAATTTGTGAGACAAGTTGAAGATGCTGAAAGATTGCACTTACCCGGATATATGTCGTCGCCGGAAAAATTGCTATTCAGACAACCTCGTATTGAGGAAGAAGAAACAACTGGAAACGATTTTGCTAATCAAGGAAGCGGCCTTATTACTTGTCCTAATAACGTTCTTGCCGATGTTGAACGACTAGAAATCCTCATCGGAGGAAAACGAGCTGGTAATAATTCTCCAGAAATAAGTAATGAAGCAGCTGATATTTGTAAACGATTATTTACAGGCGGTATCATGGATATTAATGTGTATTAATGAAATCGCCGATTATTACAGTGACTAAGTTACTGGATTGAGTATGTAATTAAATATAATGACTATAATAAAATGATTGTACATAGTACTCAACGTGGACCGACCATGGTCAGGGTAATAAATTCACGATTACCAGTATACAAAACAACCTACGGAGGTGGACTAGGTGATGTTGTTCAGGGTCTATTTAGAAGGATAGCCCCAAAAGCAATACCGATTGTAAAGCAACTGGGAATGAAGGCCATTGATGTTGTTCTTGAAAAAGGTACTAGTGCTGTTGGTAATGTTGCTAGTAAAACATTCTCAGAAATCAAGGATAGACTAGCACGATTAATACGACGAAAACCTCAACCAGTAAACTTACCTAGCACTGAAACAATGCCTGCAAATGTCAGTAAAATAATAAATCAAGCTGCAAATCAAAAACTAGCTGAGGTGGCTAGTGTACCAATGTCAGAAAAAGAAAAAATATAACCGCTAGTCTGATAGCAGGAAGTGGTCTCCGTGTTAGACGATAATAATTATAATAAGGATGTTCAAGCGCATATCTGATCCCGCATTTGACATGGACGCACCAGTACTCAAAGATGAGTCTGTGCGTGATTATCAATATTATTCTTATGACTCACGAATTCCAGATCAGCGTGGGAGAATCGAACTTCAGGTTCAGGATACAAGTAGATATTTCTTACCCGCTGAGGCGTTTATTGAGGTTGAAGGTAGGCTTTTAAAAGCAGATAATACAGATTATGGAATTGCTGATCGGGTTGGTTTTGTTAATAATGGCATTATGGCGTTATTTGACAGTGCCACGTATATGATTGATGGAAAAAATATTGAATCAATCCAGAAAGACGTTGATGTTGCTACAACAATATTGGGTCTTGCTAGATACAGCGACGATTATTCAAGATCAGCTGGTCCATCAATGATGTTTGCGAAGGACACAACCGATTATCCCGAACATAGGAATGTAACACTAAATGCAGCTGGAACTGAAGTTGCATCAATGAATGAAAATTTCAATTTGGGATTTGCGTCACGTCGAGCAATGCTTGGCAATGATGAAAGGTTTTCATGTGCGATTCCACTTTTACACATTTTTGGATTCTGTAGAAATGTGAGAAAGGTTATTTTTGGAGCTAAACACACAGTTGTACTCGTACGAAAGGCTACAGACAATGATGCAATATGGCACCCCGAAGGAGTTGATGATGCTGCAACTGCGGCACTTCATGGTAAAGTAGCATTAACCAAACTTTCATTATGGATGCCGGTGATGACTCCATCTATCGAAGAGGAAAAAAGATTAATTTCTTTTATGGATCAGGGTAATAAATCAGCATTAGCATGGTTGACAATGACCACAGATGCTGTGCAGAGTAATACTAATGGTTTATTCACGTGGCAGATAGCTTCCCAGCAGGGTGTTTCTGCACCACGGCATATATTCATTGCATTACAAAATACTGCACGAATAAATAATCAACTACAAAGTATTATGATATTTGACAAACTTGGTGTTTCCGAAGTTTCATTAAGGATAAATGGACATCAAGAACCATCCGAGGATATATTACTGAATTTCGATCAAAATCATGTAGCACGTGCATATCATCGATTAATGACGTTCATGGGTCGTGATCAAAATGTTGATACTGGTTTGCAAATATCACAAAGAGATTTTACAATGTTGTATCCGATTTATTACTTTTCGCTGGAACATTTGGATTTATACAGACAGTCAGTAGTTGATATACACTTTCGAGCTCGTGTACTAAGAGGAGTTATCGCTAATTACAGAGCAATAGTCGTTATACTCAGTGATAAATCGATGATACTTGAAGGTGCTGGTGGCCGAATGCGAGCAGTTGATGCTCCAGTCGAAAATATGTAATTAGATCGTTTATGAATATTATAATGTCATATAATCACGTTAGTGTTAGCCTGACTCCTGGTCAGATTAAAAGGCTACAATCAGCATAAAAAAATAACTGTGGAGTAAAAATATCGTTGAAGAAAGAACAAATGAGCGGCTCAAATAAATTATCGTTGACCTAGCGTCAGTTCAGAAACTTCAATGAAGCCAAAAAAATCAAATAAAGGTATAAAACTTAATCTTTCTGCGGGCGCTATCAAAGACATCGCTAAGACGGGTGGTATATTTTCACTTCTTGGAGCTATACCAGCATTAATAGCCGCTGTAGCCCCAGCTGTTGCAAAAGCAGCTGCATTAGACGCTGTTGGAACTGCTGCTGGAATGGCATTAAAGAAAGCAACGGGTCAGGGAATCATGCACGCAGAAAGCTTAAAAAAAAGATCAAAAAAAAGGGAAGGGGTCTAAGATTACCAGGGACTCCACATTCATGGTACGGAAAGGGCCTGAGATTACCAGGGACAGTTTACTGATATCGCCTATGTCCAATTTTGATTTACTTGATGCTGCTAAAAAATTAATAATAAAAAAACTTCAGAGGTGTTTTTATGCGTGATCAATTACCAAAACAACCAAACAATATTGAAACTGGTATTATTAATCTCGATAAAAACTCTGGCCCAGGCACTCATTGGGTTACGTATGCAATTGATCCACATGGAATTATTTATTTTGATTCATATGGACTAGCTCCACCAAAAGAATTCTTAGAGTATGTTAGCAGCATACAAAGTACTCCAATATGGTATTCAACGCTACCAACACAAACATTAACTGATCCACCAATATGTGGTCGTGAAGTACTCGCTGTACTTGATGCTGTATCAAAATCAGCAAACCCACATCATAAAGTCGTGCATGAATATACTACGTTGTCACATTTAAACAGACATTAATAAATATAATGGTAAATATTTACGGAAGATCTTCTCGCACAGCTCAGCAGCAGCTGATTTATCTAAATATGCAACTCTTGATCAACTCAGAAATGAGATTGACGATTTATTAA